>PYHW01010435.1:645947-686353 GCA_013186435.1 Turdus rufiventris | reverse complement strand
TCCAAACCCTGACAAAGTCAGAGTACAACCTGACACCCTGTCAGGCAGGGTGTTGGTAGCAGTTCGATTAAATGGTGGTTGCAGTCCTTTTGCAGTGACAGATGTGATTCAGTTGGAGCAGTGCTCCTGTACAAGGTGCAGTTTCCTTCCAGAGGTCCAGTGGTGATGTGGAGAAATCCAATTTTCCTCTGGAATCCAGAGGAGAAAAGGGCTACCTTAATGTCCCAAAACCTCTGTTTTTATTTTGGTAAGAAATGTTGGGCTCTTCCCCCTGGCTGGAGCAATTTCCAATGTGATGAAATAATTTTATCAGTCACGCAGTGGGACTCAATGGGCCATTAGCAGAAAATTACTCACTGGAGGAAGGATGGGTTGTGAAAAGATAAAGAACAATGCCCAACCTGGTTTCAATGGATAGCCCATTAGCAGAATATCTCCTGCAGAGATGAGGATCACTGCCCCCACCCTCAACAGATGGTGATACAATAGATACCTTTTATCACACTCTGTATTGTAACCCAAGACAGTTGCTGACACCCGGACATGCGGGTTATAATCAGGTGCGACTTATATATGGACAAAGAACAAAAAGTTGCCGACACCTGGAAGTGCAGCTTATAATCAGGTGCATCTTATACATTACTGTATTTTAAAATAGAATTAATATTTTAAATATATTTATTTAATATAAATATAAAAAAGGAATCATTCAATAGTGGTAGACAATCTGCAAGACAATATTCAGAATAAGATGCTGTTTTCTTCCTCTTCCATATTACAATATTCTGACACTCTGAAAAGCCAGGAATCTATCTTTAAGTCATAGCCTTTTTTTTTCTTTAAGGAATTCTATTTAATCTTTTTTTTTTATTTTTTTTTTAATAGAATACAGCTGACACCTCTGAATGTACCTTCTCAGGTAAATTCTGAAGGGGATCCAAAAACTCTATACATCAAAAAATTCTTATTTAAAATACCTTCCCTCCCCACCCCCCAAGTTGATACACATGTCAATAAAATAGTGTAAGCAAATTCCCACAGGCATATTAGCCAGATTCAGAGTTAATAAAATATATGTATAGCACCATATTGTGTTATCTGGATATTAAAAGGCACAATATATCAAAATTGTAACATTAAAACTACAGGTTTTTTACACTGCAGAAGCATTTCTGTAATCAGTGCATATTTTCTTGCAATCTTGAGATATTGGTACAGGGGAATAATTTATCTTACCATTAAAAAAAAAAAAAAAAACAACTCACAAAAACCACCAAAATTTTCTCAGATGTGTGTTCCACCAGTAGAAAATTAACTCCTTTATATTTCACTATTGGGTCATAGCATACTCTCAGGCATCAAAATGTTTTCTGTTGAAATGAAATTGAGTAGAATAATTACAGCGTACTAAATAATTCAGGGCTCAGTGGTTTGTCTGTGGTACGAGTTTATGTGTTCTACATAATGTCAAAAGTAAATTAGATTCCAGCTTATGACATTTAACAAGAACCCGATGAACAGGTAATTTTTCACTATATTTTTGGGGTTTTATTTACTTTAAAACGAATATCACTACATTTAAAATAAAAGAATTTTCTAGAGGTTTGGTGGTTTTTTTTGAGTTAACCTTCGGAATAATTTTAATTAAGGTTTCTTCACAATATGGATGTACCACTTGCAATGACGTGCTATATTAGTAACTTTATTCTCATAATTAGATATGTCTTTTTTTCACAGACAACTATTTTTTTCCAACAACTTATTCAATGCATATAGCAACTCATGTTCTCTTAACTGCTCATATGTTGCACTCAACCCATGCATGCAGATAATTGTATCCTAACTGCTGATATTAATTAGTTAACAAGAAAAAAAATTGAGCCTTTCAAATTTTATGCTGTTCACTTTAAAAAAATTAACTAATGTGCAAGTATTTCCATGGGATTAAGAACCAAAGCTATAGACAGCAAAAATATTGAAGGCAAATTTAACTAATTCCTAACCCACCTCCTAACTTTAGGTGCTAGACCAGCTACCATTTCACTTAGCATACAATAGAAACTGTAGATTCTCATGTCTTAACCTTATAGTTGCTTTTGTAACCATCAAATCAAGGGACTAAGATGGCCTTAAGGTGTAAACTTAGGCATTTGGCTTGACTAAATAACCCAGTTTGGCAATGTTGTAAGAGATTAATCTAATATCTCAAAGGAATTCTGTCATAAACAGAATTTGAATCCAATTCCAGCATGGCTTTGCCTGAGTTATGTGACTTTTCCATTGCCTATTGATATTTCTTGGCTTGTCTTATTCATTTTTATAACAGACCAGAAAAATACTGGAAAATAACTTATGCATTAGGGAATTGTCCTGTCTCCCTTCAGGAGGGTATAAGAAATAAGTTATTGCTCATGTTTACAAGAACCTTGAGTAGATAGGATCAATACAATTTCTATGCAGAATTAATAGGAGAAGGGACAATTCAGAGACCAGAAACCTACAACTTTGCTTTGAAACTGCATATTTCAGAATACCAGAGTCTTTATGTTAAGGTCTTGCTCATCATTTCAGTTTTTGGGGATTAGCAGCACTGGTAATATCTAAGACACAAAATTTTTCCTCTCTGTTCTCATGACATGTGGTGACACACTAATCATTAGTCACTGTAGTAAATGCAATGTTGCCTGGCTGATTTTTAGCTCAGAGCACAGTATATTTAAAATATGTCTCTCTTATCCACAGCTCAATCTGTATTTATCTTACTTTTGTGCTCTATCAATTATCTATTGCTTTTCCTCACACTCTCATCCATATGCCCAGAGCTTTTCACTGACCTGACCCGATGTGCCTCCTGCTTTCTCTCTGCCTTCTTCAAAGCAGTCCTTGCAAACAAGAGTATTTGTCAATCTCTATCTTTCTTTCAAATCAATACATAAGTATGCATCTTCCTTACAAGTCACAGCATTTCCCTTTATGCATTATTTATGCACACTTCTGTAGCAAATTAACAACAGCCAAACAACTACAGTGAGTTTTTTGTATGTTAACCACAGGTTAATGCAGCATTTATCTATTAGTTACTTCGAAGAAATTTAAAATTTCTGGCCTTAAGAAATGTAAACTAGAACTCTGTATTCTCATAGAATGTCTTTCTGGAAGAAGTGAATTCTCATCAGGTGAAAACCTTCTTTCTTCCTGTAAATGTACACACGGAACATACACATCCACTGCCCTTTCCAAGTAAGGAACACTACAGTAGCAGTAAAAACCTGTCAGCCTTTAAAGAGACATGAAATCTACTCATAATCTAGTTTTGCACTATTTAATTTGCCGGGGCTGGCTTGAATTTGTTTTCAATGCACGTCCAGTCAGCGTTCGTGTATCAAACAGTCCTGTTTAGGGCAAAAAAAACCGCCGACTGGAGTCCCTCTAGTCACCCCAGGACACAGACCTGTGTCTGTATATTCTTAATCTAACCAAGCCTCGACCTTAGTGGTAAAAGAGAAAAGAACAGTGCTGTGGAGAGAGTGGGGAACACAGCTCAACTCTCCAGGCGCCGGCTCTGCTCCGCTCCCTGGGGCCGAGGCGGGGCCGAGCTCCGCGGGCCCGGCCGACGGGAGCCACCTGCCCTCAGCGCCCGCCCCCGCCTCCGCGGGGCCGCGCCCGCAGTTGCGAGCCGCCGCCCCGGCCCGGGGCGAGGCTTCCTGCGCTCGGCCGCCGCCTTCCCCGAAAACCAACCCTGGGCTGCGGACTTGAGCGGGAGGGAGATCGCGCCTTATGCAACCGGCTCAGGCGGCGGCGGCGGCAGCAGCAGCCGGGCGCTGTCCGTGAGTGGCGGGGCCGAGGGGGGAGAGGTGTCCGGCCTCAGCCGTGCGAGGGCTCTCCCGCCCCGTTCCCGCCGCCCGTCCCGCAGGTGCGCAGGGCTTAGGCGGGCTGGGGCTCCGGCCGTGCCGTGCCGTGCCGTGCCGTGCCGTGCCGTGCCGTGCCGAGGCTGGCTGAGACGGGCGCCGTCGGTGCTCCCTGTCTCCCTAGCTCCTGACGGTGTTGGCCCGGGCGTCCTGCTGTGGAGGAGGAGAGAGCGGGAAGAGCCTCAGCCCGCGCCGGCCTTCGCGTCCGCTCCCTGCCCGGCCGTGTGCCCGGCGGCCCGGCTGCGGGGAGATGCGTGGCTGGGACGACCTTTACCCGCTCCCAGTGCTGCCCTCCTGGGTACCGGGGGCTGCTGTCGGGATTCTATCCTTGCACTTCATCCAGAAACTCCTCTTCCCCTACTTCTGGGCCGACCTGAGATACCTGCTCAAAGTGTTTATCTATGGGCTGAGGATGGAGATGTTCCGGCTACAAGGGAGGGTTGTCACCGTGCTGGACAAGTTCGTGAGGCTGGCGGAGAAGCAGCCCCACAAACCGTTCCTCATCTACGAGGGGACCGTTCACAGCTACAGGGATGTGGACCGGAGGAGTAACAGGATAGCGCAGGTCTTCCTGAAGCACGAGGCCCTGAAGAAGGGAGACACGGTGGCCTTGCTGATGGGGAACGAGCCAGACTTCATCCACGTGTGGTTTGGACTGGCCAAGCTGGGCTGTGTGGTGGCGTTCCTCAACTTCAATGTCCGCTTCACATCTCTCCTGCACTGTGTCAGTAGCTGTGAGCCCAAGATACTGGTTGTGGGAGCAGGTAGGGTATACTCCTCATTCCTACATCCGAAACCTTTAATGCCACATCCTCATGCATATCTGGCCCTCCATGTCGTTTACTAGAATCTGATTTACAGATGTGAAAAAAGCACAGGGCTGGAGGGGACTTTGAGATTTTATGAAGCTTCAGTCTCTCAGGCAGAATCAATTATATCCATGCTTTGTGAACAACCATTTAACCTTTTCTTAAAAAATGAGTATTGAAGGAGAGTTTTCAGCATCTAAGTACAGCCTGTTCCAAGTGCTTAATTGCTTTGGTAGAAGCATTAAAATGACCTCTTAAGAAAACTTTTCCATTACTTCTCAAATAGTCCAATTTAATCTTATTTAAGTGGTGTACTTTATTCTCTTATACTATCTCCCCATGTTTCTACTGATCAAATACACTGCAAAATTGGAAGGTCTAAGCTTGGACTGTACAGCCTCTGCTGTTCAAGTGTTTGCAGAGTTAGGACAGTTTTCCAGGAAGAATGCTTTTTGAGTACAGTACATAGGAGGTTGATTCATAATAACAAACTTACTGTTGGTGTTGGATTGTAGAAGGAATTGCTGTGTTTGAATGGTAGTGTGTGGGGCACAACCTTCTGGAGTATTACATTTTTGTTAAATGCTGAAAAAGAATTGAAAATCTTGTAGGCATCCTGGGCATTGTATGTAGAAATTTGGGTTAGTCAGATAGATGTATAAACTGAAGACAAATTCTAAACACAAACTTGCCATAGCACTTATGATCAAGTGAAAGTGAACCTGCAAGGCTCAAAGACCACACAGAAGCTTGACGCTTGATTGGAAGAAAACATATCAAATATTGTCCCATCTCTCTAAAGAATTGTTTCAACTCTCCTTTGCCTTTTTTCTGTTGCACACCTTCTTGCTTTACTCCTGTTACACAAGTTGTGGGGGTTTACACCCATGACACCCAAATGATAGAATTTTCTTCCACCTGTTCTCTGCTGCTATGAAGTTGTGGTTTCAAAAATGCATTTAATATTTTTCCCTTGCACATTTTAAGTTATAAATCTTGTAATTCTGATCCTATATGGTTTGCTGGTTTAAGTTGTTTGGCAATTAAAACAAGCCAATGAAACAAAAACCAATTTAAATGTGATCCAAATACATGATAACAAGGCTTCTGAACTGACAGCTTTTAATTTTGCCTTCTTACTTAATAAAAAAAAAAATCTTGTTTATCTCCTTTTTATGAATATGTACTTTTGAGTGAATGGTTTGAGGAAGGGAGTTAATGTTCAGGAACTTCCTGCTCATTGGCTGTGGTGAGGGAGAAACTTTGGATCAAAGCTTCTATCTGAGAAAAAATTTATTTAAGTTAGAGGTAACTAATGAATGAAAGAAGCATTTGCAGAGCAGAGGCAGAAGCAGTGTTTCTCCGCTCTTAATTTGCTACCAACAGCTGATAGTAAGAGCAACTGTGTTGAACTAGGTTCTTCTGGGATTCTGCCTCTGCTTGCAAGGGAAGACCTATGTGCAGACAGAAGTACCAACTAATTAGTCTCTCGGCTGGTATTTTACATTTCGGGTTTCTTACTTTATTAATGGCTTTTAGTGTCTGCTGTAAATCTATTAATCCCATGAGTCGTCTTCTCAGTATTTTTCTTCAGGACTTAGAGGCCCCCCCTTTTTTTTTTTTAAGCTGTGAAAGAAGTTGAAGTTGCTAGATCCTTAGCTGTTGACCACATCATACAGGAGCCTCTCCAAAGGAGTCCAGATTTAGCAACTTGAAGTTTATACACAGACCAGTGATTGTGAGGCCCAATTTCCCCCTCATGTTTATAACAATTGCAAAACAGTGTTTAACACTGGGGTTATGCAGTCAGTGACATAATTCTTAGAGGTCTATTAAGCATCTTTTTATCCAGTGTTAGTGTGAGTAGCAACGATTCTTCCTCATCAATAGACATGAGTTGTTAATTTTTCATTTTAAAAATATGTAGATTTTCACCCTCCACAAAGAAATGCAGGTTAGCATAGCAATTACATTTCTTTAAAAAGTTACAGATTATGTCGTCAGTGTTTTGGATGACCTTTGGTCTTATTCATAAACTGGAGCACAGCAGAAATTAACAATTTGACTGTGTGCTCTTGAATTTGCCCTTGAAATAATTGTCTGTAATAGCACATTAGAACAGGAACCTGTATACAGGTTCTAGTTCTGTATCTTACTGTATATCTAGTTAATATTACGATTTCATTTATGCTGAAGGGAACCTTCCACCTTCAGCTGCTGTCTGAAACAGTTCCCAGTGGTGATGGTTTATGGCTAAATCTTCCCTGCTCAGAATGATGATGTAGCCTCCCTTTGTGTGGGATGATTACATCTTGAAGCATTTTTGTACCTCATTTTCAAAAACACTTTTATTTTTTTACAAATGTGATACCTCCATACAATTAGGCTTGATACTATTTATGGTTGCGTTTTCTTCCATACCTGGTTCAATATTTTTATAGTGCCACTTGTAAGATCACTCCCATGTGCCGTTTTTCACTCCTCACTTTTATTGTGTGCCTGCATATTTTTCAGGCATTGTGGTTTGGTTACCCCATCCAAAAAGTATTATCTTGTCTCTGCTTCAGCATTTGGAATCAGTCTTTCTTCTGATCTGACAATACTGTCATACTTGGATTGCTTTTGGTAACTGTAGTTCACAGTGTTTCAATAGTATTTAAGTTTGTGGGTTTGATTTTGCCTTAATGTATTCTGTGAACTCGGCAACTAAATGTTTTATTCTTAAGCCCCAGATATGTTATAAGAACTTTAGGGTTTCTTCTTCTTGTTGGTTTCTTGTATGAAATGGCAATCTCTAAAAGTCTGATTTTTCTTTTCTGTGATACTGATGCTCTTTTAATTCATTTAGTGCAATCAAGTAAATTTTTTGTCCTCTCATCCAGACTCTGGTTAGAAGACAAATACAGATTTTACTATTTGCCAATATTTAGTCTTTCTGTTCCATTCCAGTAATTTCATTTGCCTTTGATTCAGAGAGTTTTTTACTTTAACTGCTCTCATTTGTCTGCTGTGTTCCCAGAGTATTTAGCTCTTGCTTTAATTTGTTACTTAACCTTCTCACACTTCTATTCCCAGAAACATTTTCTCCCACCACTCCCATTTTGGGGAATGTTTCTTGAAAGACATTCAAAAGCTAGAGTTTTAAACTGCATTTCTAATAAAATGGTAGCTAACTAACTTGTAAGTCAATGAGGAACTTGTAAAAGAGAAAGAAAGAAATTGCTCTTCTCTTTCAAAAGGTGTTCATTCTTACTAATTTGTTATCAGACTAGGCCACCTTGGTTGTTTAAAAGCTGTTGATTCAATAATGAGAGGCGGTAAAGTAGTGAAGTAGTGCTTAAAATGAAGACATCTTTTAAGACACTATGTCCATTTTGGGAAATATTTCTATTGATTGAAGTCTTGCTTGAAGAAGAGATTACATAGCATCTGTTGTATCATTGTATCTATAATAATGTAACAGCAATACTACTAAACAGCACATACAGTTTAGTGACCCACCAGAAATGCACAAATGGAATTTATATGCCAGGACAACTCTAGTCTGCTCCTTCTGGGAGGAGTTCAGCCCAGCGTAGGACATCACAGGCTGCCATCGTGACTTCTGATGCAAGGATTCAGCTGTTAAAGGATTGCTTTCTAAACTCCATGAGATTGATTTACATCAGTCCTGATAACAAAGGCTATTAAGGGAGTGTACATGCTGCACAGACACGTGTGGGCAGCCTGCTCTATGTGGCTCTGCTTGAGAGATTGGACTAAGGTGACCTCCAGAGGCCCCTTCTATTCACAGTCATCTTGTGATTTTGCAGTTCTGTACAGAGGTACGTCTCCCAGCTTTATTGCTTTTTTCTAAGCAGGTTTCTTTACTCTTGAGGCACTGGCAGTGCTTTCTGTTGCTGCTGAGTGTATTCTGAACTTGACAGAATCATGCCTACATCCTGGAGAAAGAGAGTAAGCAAAGTATTTTTTGGTATTTGTAAATTAAAGTTGTTTGATGTTACATACATGTAAAGTCTCATCTCTCATGTTAGTCACTGAATGAAAAAAAGAATGTATTCTATTGAAATGAATTCTATCTATTTGGAATAAAAAGCTATTTAGCCCCCAACATTTATTACAAGGGGACCATAGAAAACCTGTGGAAGACACCTGCTCTGTTAGATACCGTATCTCTTTGATCACTTGCTCTTGTTCCAGTCTGTGTCCTGTCCCACATGGTCTTTGAGCGGAAAAAAGAGCCAACTTGTGATGCAAGGTTGTTGATATTTTATTACTTTTACTGCCTTCAGTGGCACTTCAGGATACCAGCACTGATCCTGAGCCACAGTTGACTTTTCTACTATTACTACTTTGCGAGAAGCCATGCTGAGTCACTTGGGGGATCAAGTATAAGTAACAATTCTTTTCTGGGGGCAGACAGTGTGGGGAAGAGTTCAGACTTGATACAACTTCCTGAGCATATCAGCCAGGGTACACATCAAAGTTATGTAAGAACCATTTCTTGGAGTTTTCTTTCTGAGTAACTTTCTGTTCAGTACAAACTGATCTCATAATCTAATGTATTCCTTTCATCAGCGTGGGACTGTGTCCTTGCCAACAGCCTACATGATCTTTCTGCTAGAAAATAAAAAAACCTTTGTGCAACTAGAAGCCTAGGACAGTAGTTCAAAACATATTTTCCTTGCTCTCTCAAAAGATGTAACTGATGTTACTGTACGTATTCATGTGAACATAAAGTAAGAGTTTCACATGCTTTAAAAGTTTTTAATGCTTTAAAAGTAAAGGAGAAGAAAACAAAAGTGTAAAAATGTATCCATCTAGATCAATTCCAGATATTTTTTCCCAGTAGGAGCCAAATAATTAGCAAATGGTGAACATTTGTATACAAGCAATGTAAGCAACACAGATGAAACTTGCCAAATTTAGTATGAGGAGACATTTCTCCCAAAACAAGTAACCCAAAATCTGAATATACTTTCATAGTGTAATAAGTAAATAAGTACTTGAGTGAAAATCCAAGTTTAAATAGCTGCTTTACTATAATTGCTTTTCTGTATGTAGTGCACATACAAGATACCTCTAGAAGTATACAAATTGCAGCTCTTCCAAGAAGGCTGACAGGTGGAAAAGATGATATGTTAAGACTAGACAGCCCTACACAATGTCCTGCACAGAAATTTTCTGTTTGGGGAACAAAATGTTAGTTGACCATCATTAGAATTAGTATTTGAAAATATGTTAGTACAACTCAGAGTCATCTCCAAACACCCCATCTCATGTGTGTTCCAGAAGTAACTTTCAGTTTCTGGCACTTTGAATACAGCTGTTTTAACTTACCTTTTTTTTTATTCAGGAAATCATTAATTGTTTCTGCTGTTGTCTACTATCTACTGACAAGTTTCTCTCCTGATAACTTTAAATTACAGGCTGTTCACATATTGTGAACTAGATTCCTGACACAGAAATAAAAATATGTTGTATAATCATTTAATTGTTCAATAGTAGTAAAAAACTCCAGAGCTATTGGGAAAAAATAAAGAATGTGTATGTTTAATATGATGATTAATCTTAATTATTTTGGGTAAATAAGTTTTAGTCTACTAAAAGGGAAATGTGTCCTCATGTCATTCTTGAATCT
This sequence comes from Turdus rufiventris, assembly GCA_013186435.1. Classification (NCBI taxonomy): domain Eukaryota; kingdom Metazoa; phylum Chordata; class Aves; order Passeriformes; family Turdidae; genus Turdus; species Turdus rufiventris. Next base: position 675,995 of record PYHW01010435.1, on the reverse strand, counting down.
TAAATGAATGGATTAAAATTCATACTTGCCATCTTTCTTCCTTTGATGCACAAAAAGGACAAAAAAGAAAAAGAAGAGGCAAGTCCTTTTTGACACACTTGCCTTGTAGATGGAGTCAGTGTATTAATAAAGAATGGCAGAGAATACTGTGTTCTCTTACTACTTTTGAAAACAGAAATAGAACTCCAGTTACTTTCAACACCTCTGTTTCTTTTGCGAGGTTCTCAGTCTAACTTGCACCTACACAAAATATGTGTAGTGTAATTCTATAATACAATGACAAGATAGAATTAATATGCCAAGGAACCTTGACATTCATGGCATCGGTTTCCTGCAGTTAATACTACTTTTCTTAACATTATTTTTTATTTAAATTTTTTCACTCTGTTGCTGTCTATAATGGGAATGTACTCCAGTGATTTAAACAAGATGCTGTCTATCTTTCAGATTTTTAAAATTATTTGTGTGATTCCTTCCTGAAATCGTTCTGCAGTACTAGGAAGTTGGAACACAAAATTTTTAATGTTACAGTACATCAGATTATTTGCTAAATGCTAATAAAATTTATAAAACTTGTACTCTGCAGACTTTAGGTTTCTAAAACATGTTTAGTTGGTAATAGTAGGCTGTATATCTGTAATAGACATATGGATTTGTTTGTTATTAATTAAAATAACTACATCAGTCTGTCATTAGGAACAATTTAGCTTTCTGAAAGATTAAAAATATTCAGTTGTTTTGGCATAAAATGTGTGCACATGGTGTCCATATTTAATATTTGTGAAGTGAGTTTGGAGTTGACATCAGGATTTCAAATGCTGCCTCTTTGTGAGATTCTGGGTGAATCATGTCAACTTTGTTTACTCATTATGAAACCTGAGATAATAAAATAAATTTATACCCAAAGAAATATTTGCAATATTAATTACTTACACTGAGATGTATCAAAGCACTTAGGTGTAAATGGGTTCTGCTGAAAGCAGTATTGTTCCTGTTCTTGAGATGTTTCCTGGATTAGCACTTTAATGACTGTGCAGTCTTCTGAGAAAGTGACATAGTAAAAATGCATCAAAATATAAGTATCATTATTCAAGCATTATTTAAGGATTGGCGTCTCTGTATATTTTCTTTTTTTATTTACTCAGGGAACTTCTCTCATTTTTTCTTTTCTGATAAGGCAACAGAATTAACCTTAGTTAAACTGCTGTTTCTTTTTAAATTAGTCACTTCTGTGAGATTGCTCTTGAGGGCATCTGAGGAAACCTGTACTGTAATTACCAGTTATGTATATATCTTACTTACATGAATTTCTTCAAGATTTATTTGAAGTTGAAACTTAACCATACTTCATTCTGGTCTTAACAATGACTAAGGGTTACCTAAAATCATGTGGGAAATGGGAAGTAGTAATCAAGGCTCACAAGTTTGCCTTGAGAACTAGTTGACCATTTAACTATGAGGGATCAACAGTATTTTTAGAACTTTAATATCCTGTTTTCAGCGGATTTTCATTCTACTTCATTGTTATTTTATTGAATCTATATCCAGGAGGTGACTTGCATTTCTCTTTCTATTATAAGAAGTAAAATTTTAAGAGGAAAAATAATTTATTCTCTAGTTTTGTGAAGATACAATGTAAGTAACATTATTTCATGTTAATTTTTAAGATTTGCTTGGGACATTGGAAGAGATTCTTCCTAAACTTCAAAAAAATGTTAGTGTTTGGATAATGGCCAAGGACTCCAGGTTTCCAGATGTGCACACCCTTTTAGATAAAGTAGAAGCTGCATCTGAAGAACCTGTTCCAGTTAACCGATGCTCTGTCAACAGTCTCAAGTCAGCTGTTTTGTACATATTTACTTCAGGAACAACAGGTACAAATCCGGTAAAGAGTATATTTTCCTTCAGCTTTCATCTAGAAACTTGATTTTTTTTCCAAAACTCTAGTATCTCAAGAGCAAAATGTCATGTTTCTCATCTAGAAGCATTACCATAGAAAAACCCATATTTCTTGGAAGTGTTTCTATTTGGAGGTTTATGGGTTTCTCTTCTTTGTTTTTTCCTGCCACGTTGTGCAAATACTATGGGAGATTTTACCTCTTACTACTTCACAGCTAAGGTGATTATAAAAATTGTTTTTCTGATCAGGTTACAATCATAATAGATAGTATTTTGTGACCACATAACACTGCCTACATAAAATTATTAAGATTTTACTTAGAACTTTAAAAATAGTATTGAAACATGTGAATACACATTTGTTTTTCTTTCATTAAGTCATGTTTTATGGAGGTCACTGTAGAGACAGAAAATAGGATTAAGTTACTAGCCTTTTAGTTTAGAAACAGATGTCTGAATTGCTGCTCCAGCAGCTAAGAAGCTAAGACTTAAAAAAACCTGATCGCTGACATGAAAAGCAGCATTATGTTTTTAAGAAGAGTGGATTGGCATTCTCATTCAGTTGAACACAACAGTTTTAGCTACCTGAAGACTGAAAATGCATATGTGGTTTGAGGCTTTGTTCCTTCATAGGAATAATAATTCAATTTATTTGTTTCAGGTTCTCAGGAAAAATTAGGAAGTAAGAACATCAATCTCCAATAAAAAAGTTAGGAAGTTATAATTATTGTCAAGAGATGAGGTTTTATTTGTACTGCTATAAATAGAAATATGGTTAAGCTTGTTAAGAGCTGGGAGTTAAAATTAGCTAAAAAGTATTACAGAATTATCCTTGTGGGATGATTTTGTTCTTACATTTAGAATCAGGATATCTGTGTGGAGTCTCAAGTTTCAGTTATGTAGAATTTGAAATATTTTTTAAACTTTGTATGTAATACATTAATTTACAATTAATTTCTATTATGTACTGTGTAACTAGAACCATAAGATTTGTTTAGGCTGAAGAAGATGGAGTATGTAATTCTGAATAACGGAGCATTTTCAGATGTTTTGGTAACCAATGACTGATAATCTTAGTTAAAAGGAATATTTTGCAAAATCTCTAGTAGTCTCTCTGTAAAGGCAGGAGCAAAAACTGTAGAAAACGTCCTGCTATAAACAATTTATTGTCAACCTAGGCATATTCCCTTTTCTCTTTAGTGTAGAAAAGTGGAATAGCCTTGAGGTTTAGCTAGACTCTCCACACATTACACTTTCAGCTCTAGCTAAGTCTTGAAATGAGCAATAGCTTTGCTAGACTAGGTGGGAAAACTTTATGAACTATTACAGTTTTTTCAGAATTGAACAGTTCTCACTGTTCATCAGCAGTCTCACTCAGACTGAAATTTGTGTGTGTTTGAGAACACATATATTATGCAAGATCCCATCCCCTACTCAGATTAATAGGTAACAGAGTAGTAGCCTAAGGTGCCCTTGCCTGTGAGCCTGCATATTGCTGAAGAGAAATGCTGTCCAGAGCTTGAAGAAACTAATTCAGAAGAACCTGACTGGTGTAGTCTTTTCAATGATTTTTTTTCTTTTTTCTTTTTTGTTTTGTTTTTAATGTTAATTCATCATAGACTTCATATAGTTCTAAAACAAATAGATGTATAGTTCTTAGATAAGCACCCACTGTGTGATCTACTCCATGTGGATCCCATACCTTTCTTGTTTACCCTACAGTCACTGTGACTTTTGCCTTAACAAGATCTGGTGTGATGCCTCTTTAAGTTAAAAGCAGTCTATATGTAAATTTTTTGTCCCATTTTGCACTATATGATTTGCTAGCTGGCAAACCAATGAGTTTCTTCATGTTTTTACTTACTTGAATGGATGTGACATCAAACTAAATAGCAAAGAAGTGAGCTTACAAACTGGCTAATCTTTATGTGTACAGAAACATGCAATATCATATTAAACAACCAATTGTCTCTTTATGGCCATCTAAAAAGATGATTGACAGTTTGGTTACAGAAGAAAGAATTGACTCTTTTATGATTTTAGAGACTTTATGCACAGATTCTCTTTAAGAAATACTTTAATGCACTGTTTTGATTTTATTACAGGTCTTCCAAAGGCAGCAGTCATTAGTCATTTACAGATTCTTAAAGGAGCTGCTGGACTGTGGGCTTTTGGTGCTACTTCAGAAGACATCATTTATATTACTCTGCCTCTTTATCACAGTGCAGCTTCTCTTCTTGGCATTGGTGGATGCATTGAACTGGGTAAGGCTTGCTTGCTTTTGTTGTTAATAGAGAATTAATTATTATAAAAATGTATAAAACATCTTTAGGTTCACTACGCCTAGGGAAACTAGTGCTTTCCTCAAATTCAATGAATAGTCTTTTTTGGAATAGCTGTGTACTTTGGGGAGAGGGGATGCTTTGTACTAACAAAAGTTTTTTACAAACTCTGTGGAGAAGAATTAAGGTAATTTGTCACAAATATTTTAACGTCTCTATATTTAGGTGAAAAAAGGAAGTTAAGGACATATGCAGTATTTTGGCAGTGTATATGGTGCATTAGTAAATGTACAAACTAAGCATTTTACAGCAGAATGGAACTAAAATGTATTTGGTGAACTTAAAATATTGAGAAATACATTGACTGCTACAGATTGTACAAACACTCAACTGTTTCACGTATTTTTAAATTCCATATAAATTTTTATCCATTTATGTACTGTTTGGACACTGGCAATAGATCATGTGTATTACTGAGACAATATAAAAGATTTATTTGGAGCTCTATGACAAGTATTTTCTGTTTCCCTATGCATCAAGTACAAGTCAGAGCAAGGGAAAGATCATTGTATTATGGGTTAATTATGGGTCTGAATCTGTATTGATAAGCACTTTATTGAGAAATAAGGCTTCAGTGATACCCAAATGATTTACTAATCAGCCTGAATCGTCTGGATATTTTCAATTACAGTAATTTCACGACCATAAGGCGCACCGGACTATAAGGCGCACCCCCTTGGAGTCAGTAAATTTTGCAACTTTGTAGATCATATAAGGCGCACCAGACTATAAGGCGCACTTTTTTTTTTACAGCGAGGAGCCACGCGGCATGCAACAAAGTAATGAATTACTGGCATGTGCTCAATTTGCAAACATTTTTCAAAGACCGGTGTAGCCTTTAAACACAGCCCCAAGTGTCCTCCCCAGACTAGGGGCCTTGGCACTCCGTCCCACCCCCAGCTGGTGAGGCAGGGCTCGGGATGGCCACGGTTTGGGGTGGCCACGGCTCACACCTCGGGATGGCTGTGGTTCAGGGTGGCTCGGGGCCACCCTGGGCTCGGGCCACCCTCGGTTCAGGGGCGGCATGGGGTGGGGCCGCCCTCGGCTCGGAGTCGCCCTGGGCTTGGGCCTCTCTCGGCTTGGGGGGTGAGGGGCGGGACTGCCCACTCCCTTCCACCCCGTGTGGCTCCTGTTGGCCGGGGGCTGCTTGCTCACAGCTCGCACTTCCGGGTAGGCAAATTTCGCAACTTTGTCCATTATATAAGGCGCTCTGGACTATAAGGCGCACTTCCAGGTTCGGGGGAAATTTTAGTCAAAAGGGTGCGCCTTATAGTCGTGAAATTACTGTAAATGCTTGAACACAGGAGTTCAGGCAAACTCTTAAAATATGTTACAACACTAGCAGTGTTTTAAGAAGAGAAGCTGACTTGTTTTTAAGCTCTGACCTATTGTATTGCTCTGAGCCAAGAGGCTGATTTTCTTTCCCTTCTTTGTCTACCAACATGTCTTCAAATAAAACAGCTTAAAACTTAAATACAGCATAGTTCTATGAGCGAGGCTTTCTTAGCTCCTTAGATGTTCTGTTTCATAGCTGAGCTTCCACACAGAGCAATTGCTTAATTTAATTTTCCTTACTGCTTCCATGAAGGTGCAACTTGTGTGTTAAAAAAGAAGTTCTCAGCTAGTCAGTTTTGGAGTGACTGCAGAAGGTACAACGTGACTGTCATCCAGTACATTGGAGAACTTTGCCGTTACCTTTGCAATCAGCCAGTGGTAGGTAGAATCAAAGAGATGCCTGCTTATTTTATTTATTTATTGTTCTTCATGTGGGTCTGCTAACAGGGAAATTAAACTGTAATGGGCGTGTCCTTCTGCCCTTCCGTTTATGTGAGGTTCTGCAAATATTTGGTGATATGTAATGGTTTGAATAATGAAGATATACTAAAAGTATTACAAGGAATGATTTTGAGACTAAAAACTGATTCAGTATAATTTGGCGAAAAAGTGCTATTTCACGGAATTTCGCAAGGTAAGTTCAAAACCAGGATTACTGTTAAATGCCTTTTCTGAATTTTCAGAACTTTATTTCTTGGCATCTGAGAGTGTCAGAGGTCTCATATTTTGTATGCTATGTTTTAGCACCGTTTTATTTTGTGGACTATGCATGTTCTGAGGCCATCTGAATTGTATTTTTAAACTTGGAAGGGACTTGGTCTAGCTTAGCAGCTTTTTGTTCAAGATGAAGCATTTACCTTTTTTTCCAATGATGAGACTATTCTAGGCAACAAATATTTAGGAGAACAGAAAGAATTTTGTGAAAATGTCCAGAAGTTAGATTCAATGCAACTGTTATCTCTTTGAAAAGCCTTGCTTTACTACTTTCATAATTTCATTTTGTTATTTCAAAAAATAATTAGTGCTTTACTTCCTTTTCAGTGAATTTTATTAAAATGGCTCATCTCTTAGGAAAAGGTACCAGTAACTCAGAGTATTTAATCTGAAAATTTATTAACATCATCCTTAAGCAGTATTATAAAATAAGAGAATGCAAATCAATATTGTTTTCCAGCAGAATAATAATTCACACTGATATCTTGAGTTGCTGACCAAAGAATGGAAAAAGTCATTGGATTGCTTTTCCTTCAGGAAAAATTTCAAAAGTATATTTAAACAATGTAGTTGTGGGTCGTGGATCCTACTGCACTATCCATGTGTTCCTCAGTAAGGTAGAAATTGTTGAATTAAAGGGAGTATGGATGATGGCCCAGTGAAGAGCACTTGTACTGATGAGAAACCACAACAGTGATACCTTCTCTGATTATTTTTTGTTTTGTTTGTTTTGGGGAGTTTAACTTTATAGTAAAATAAATAAAAAATTACTGGATAACAAAAAAATCAAGTTATATATCATAAGAAAAATCAAGGCATTGGAGCGGCATAGTATTTATAATTTTTTTTTTCATTGTAGGCTAACTTGATTTCCACAAAAGTGATTTCCCTTCTCTCCAAAACTTCACAACTTTTGCCATGTTTGCAGTCTGAGATATTAATTGTTCCCCTTTTTGTTCTCTTACTATACAGAGAAATCATGGCTTCTTTTTCCATCTCTTTTTATCTTAAAGAACAAATTATACATTAATATACTTACTTTCTGAAACAAACTCTTCCATTTTTAAACCCTTACCAAGACACCATGAAATTAAGGCAACTTTAAATTGTGCAAATAATGTAATTTATACCATCCTTAACTATTTATATACTCCATACAATGGTTATACAATCATTATTGAATTATATGTTCATTAACTTTGTAACTATTATATTTGTTAGTTTATGTGCATAGTTTCTAGGAGCTGGCATATCTAAACTCTTTCTTCTGTGAGACTGTGGGTTTTGGGGTTTTTTTGTTCTTTTTTTGCTTTCTTGCTAAGCCTTTTGAAGAAAAATTAAAATAATAAAAGAAATCAGTTTGACAGCTAGGTACTTGAAGAAAAATATTAAGTATCTGTCATGTTAAAACTGGAAGAGAAACATGTTCACACAAATAAGTGGAAAGCTTTAAAATATTTTATGCAATTTGCTCTTTGTTTGCAAGTAAGAAAAATAATTTCCTATGCTGGATTCTATATTTAAGTTTTGTTAATGTAGAAGTACTACATATGCTAGTAGCATGAGAAAGATATGTTAAGTTTAAAGTCAGGATATAATGTGGGCAGCATTCGTGAGATTAGAGTGCTACAAAGCCCTTCTAATCAACCCAGATTAAATCCATTGCAATTACCTTATTTTCCTTATTTTTTTCTTTAACACTGAACTTGAAATAAGTGTTATATTGCTTACAGCTGGACTCCACACTGGGGCCTTGTACTTCATATATTCTGAATTGAACTTTGAGCAAGTCTCTGTGGTAGCATATAGGCTCTCGGCTGAGCTTTCCTTATCGGTTTTATCTTGTTTGATCACTCTGCCTCCCACTCACATCTGCAACAGCTCTTGAACACTCTTGCAGCAGATTTTTTCTGAGGTTATTCTGCATCCAGTTTGGTTTAGTAATCTGTTGTCTGGAAAGAACATTTGTTAGAAAAGGAAGTTGTCTTTTTTCCTTAGGTACAAGTACAAAAAGATATGGCATTCTGTGACATTCATAGATTTTTCTAGGTTCCAAGTGAGTAATCCTCATGCCTGCCCTCTTCCAAACACTTATCTGCAGCATTTTGATTGTCATGAAAATAGAGTGACCAGCATGGATGGCTAATGTCCATTAGTAGCTACTAATGGATCCGTCTCTAAGATATTAACATGACTACTCCAGTGAAGAAAAATATTCAGAAAATTGATAAATTGATCTTGCTGGCTGACATTGCTCAAAGTCTCTGTGAAGAGTGATCTGACAAACTACAAGAGTCTGGCATAGCAGAGCTCCCTGTATTGCCTCTTAGCAAAAGCCTTGGAAATACTTCTCTACTAATCTGTGGATATGTTTTCCTTAGAGACTTGCAACTAATTTAAATTTTAGCATCTGAACTGTAAACTAAACCTTCCAAAGGCAGTTACAGATTCGTTTCAAATTTGACCTAATGATCTTTTTAACAGTGCATTGCATCCTGAAGCTGGGGATGGAAAGATGGGAAAGGTAATGTAGCACCTCTTTCCTGCTTTTCTGTAATGAAGACCTGAATCCTGAAAAGTATTACAAACTGAGGGTAGAAATCAGTGTCCTCGATTTCAGTGTCCTATTTTCTACTTTCATAAGCTGTGATGCAGTATAACAGTATTTGTATGATTTATGATACCTTGCATGAACTAGGTAAGCTCTCTATTAAAACTAGAGTTCACTTATGCTTTTATTCAAAATCGTGTCAGAAATAATTGTATCATTGCTTACAGTTTCTCATTCAATATGTGTCCTTTTTGCGTCCACTTCGTATCAAGACAGTGTTATCCTCTAGCACAGGTAACATTCCTTATTTCCTTGGTGTTACCTAAGTGTCTAAGACCATGCTTATCAGCTTTCAAATTTTGTTTTGTTTAGCTGAGGCAAGACAGTAACTCTACTGGATACACTTTGGCCAAGGCTTCTTTGGATGGGATTAAGCTCCCTGAAGTGACTTCAGAGAATATTCTGAGGGATTTACTGTGTTAAAACTCTTCCGTGTTAGAACAATAGTAGTTTAGAAGGAGAAAACAAGGAATTAATTGCTACTGGAATAAAGAAACAGCATGAATATTTATTTCCCTGCAGTTGACTCAAATGTTATGGAAAGTAGTGTGAGGATGGGGTTTATGTAGTTAGATAGTATTATCTTACTGAGAAGCAGTTTTCCCACAAAGGAAAGAAATTTAATGGTCACATAAGCAAGGAGAAATTAGTCAGCAGGCACTTTTCTGCAATGCAGATTTTACTTATAATCACATTTTATTTCCCATGAAAGTTTAGCTCAATTTATGTTCAGTAGTGGAAGTTGTTCTTTAATATCCTTAAAATGTGGAGTGGAAATTTGTCAAGCCTCTTGCAGATTTTTGGCATAAATATTTTACTGAATACTCTAAACCAGAAATGTGACACAGTTACAAACAACCACATCTGTACCTTCCATGGGAAGGCTCCTAAGAATCTCTATATGTCATTAAAATTTAATTTACGGGGGAATTTTGTAATTTATTCTTCTAGTGACCTATCCTTAAAAAAAAAAAAAATCTGAAACTATTTGCACATCATAATAAGACATCATTCTTAATCCAAGGTGTTTCTGATTTACTGCAGTATCAACAGTGCCTAAAATAAAATTGAACACTTTTTTACATACTGTTAGAGAAAATAGAACTTTTAGACTAAGAGCATATCCCGCACATCTGAGAAGAAAAGGCCATGAGATTTGGAAGCTTGTATATTTTCTCTCTAGACTTTATCATTTGACCTTATAAAAACTATACTGTATGTCACAGAAAACATTTTGCTTTCAACTGCCATAACTACAACAAGAGTGTTATTTTTGAAAAGTGGCTTTAAAACAGATTATGACACCTATTTTTCTTACTGCATTCTGAGACATATATACTGGCATACCTCTCTTGGTACCCACAGATGATCCTGTGCCTGTTTTCTCATTCTCCCCACTAATGATGGTAAAGATTTTCAGGTGTTCTTAGTGGAAAATGTCTTCAGTAATGTCTGAGGAAGCATTAATTTTTCATGTCCAAAACAGCACTGAAGGCCAGTTACAAAGTCAACTACTGGTTCTATCATGGTGGATCATGACTTAAGAAGGCATACAACTTGACCCCTTTCTCTCCTTCCAGCTTTCAGTTTTTCCTAGACTTGTCTTTTGGGTTAAACTGGTGGAGTCATGGAGAAAATGTGCTTATATTAAAGCCTGGAAATCACAATCTGCTTTCGCAAATGGAAGATTCATATTGCTCACAGAATGCTGTATGTAATATGCACAACAAGAAATAATGCTTTAATTCTCTGAACTGACTTTTGAAAATTTTGTATGATTTGTTTTGACTAGTGTGCTCCTGGGAAAGTCACGAAAAATACAATTAAAATACAATTATCTACTTCATATACTGGGTGGAACACAGACAAAAGTGACTTCTCTTTTTTTTTTTTTTTTTTTGGTAGATATTTTATGAGGAGATGGGAATAAAACTGAGCAAAACATTTCCTATTAGAATAGCTAAACAAAGAAAGCTTCTTTCAGACTGTAATTCTAATAGATTATCAGGAGATTGATTATTAAAAATGGGGTGAGAGTGAGCTTTATTAAATAGCAAGCAACTAATTTCTGAAATAGAAAGATGTGTTCTTTTCCTGTTTTTCCTGTCCTTTCTTATGTGTTCTTTACACCCTTCCTGTTTTCTTTTATTTTTATTTTTAAATTTGGTTATGTGTTTTGCTCAAAAACTCTAGTTGCAATTTATAATTAGGCAAAACTAAATAATGATCATGGATGGGCTTCTTGAAAAATGTATTATATCTAAAACAGCAGGAAATCTCCTTCTTATAGTCTAATAAACTAGTTGATAAACTACCTGATCCTCCTTTTTCAGGCTAATGTATCAACAGAGGAACTGGTGAGTGTGTTGTTACATACACATCTTGAATTAAATACTTGAATGCAAATTCTGTGTCACCTGTCTTAATCTATTTTATATTTAACAGATATTTGCATTCTCAGGCCCTGAGATTGCTTACAGTTTCATCAAGGCCATGATACAGAGAACAATCCATTTGGATTTTCCTTATGCAGAAATTATAAAAGAAGGGCAATGAACTTGTTTTCTTGTGTTTGTTTAAAGCGGTTGCTCAGCACATTTTTATGTAACTGCAATCATGAATTCTTCCTGCACGAGTTGGTATACTGTTGATAGCATTCTAAGATGCATTTTCAACAGTTTAATCACCTAGATAGTCCAAGTAGTTTACTGAGAACACTTAAGGAGAAAAGACTGCCTGATGAACAATGCCAAGTACGTGGTATGTAATGTAGTAAGGCAGATCTTGACTTGTTAATTAATTAATATACAAAAGAAACAAGCACACAAGATGGAGAGACACAGTGTGTCAAACTGATTTATGATGTGTGCAGATGTTTGGTACACAGTTCAAAGATGTTGGCAGAATCAATGGAAAATATTCCAGGTGTACGGTAAGAGCTGTTCTTATTAATGCATTGATGTAAATGAAACAGGCATTGAAAAAAGTTCTTCACCTTTACAGTTAGAAACAAGTGGATGTAAACTGAACCCCCATTTTACTTCAGAATCACTCTGAATTAAGAAAATAAAATCACAGTGCAGGAAAATAAAGGCATTTTTAGAAACCTTGAAAAGATGTTACAACATTCTGTTATTCTAAAATCTCTTGTCCTGGCTGTCTGTGGAGAGCTATCAGTAAATTTGAAAGCATAAATAATAATATATTTATCAGAGCACATGCAATTTGAACTGATTTGGACTTATTTGTGATAGGTGACTGGGGGAAGGCACCGAGTCCTTTGTAAATGAGATATTGTGAGGAAATACAGCTTTTAGTGTAGGAGGTGTTAATTTGGTTCAATGTTTTTACAGTGGGCTAAGAGTACACATGCACACAATTGCTGCATACCAACTGCTGCAGGGTAGCTGGCTGACATGCCACAGCTTGATCAGGTGTCAAGAAAGGCACAGGGATAACAGCTTTTCTGCTGGAAGGGAGATGTACTAGGTGACTCCTGGGAATTCCTTCTACTTCTTTAATTTTATTTATTGTACCAAAGGTAAGCTAGTTGATGAAATGCCATTTGAAAATGGTGGAAATTCAAAGGCTATTTGGTCTAGTCAGTTTAAAGTCTAAGTTTCTGTATATTTATTTTATTTCTTTTTCCATTAGGATGCCCTATGGAAACCATGTTTTTGTAGTTTGGTTGAATTGTCATCTCTTTTCCTTCCCTTCTCTTCCTTGTGGCCTTTTATTTGCTGCATAACCATTCAGCCACAGTGCCCATGAATACCAAGATGCCTATCCTGAGAGTTGGACTTTGGCAGTGATCTGGACAAAAATCTGTGTGATGATGTTTGATGTTAAAATACCTATCTGTTTTATTTACTGTGGAGTCATTTGACATTAAAAGTTAGTTACACATAAAGCTAACATGAACTAATATCCTGTATTAGTTATTAAAAATATAAAAATGAATAAAATATTGCTATATTAATTTATACATGAAAACTGATGTGAGTAAAACACTGCTTGAAGTTTCCCCAATTTTAATAATTTTCTTCATGGTTATTACACCTGCTGGAAGATGAAATTACATATAATTTTAATTCTTACAGTTGAAAGACTGCTAAATGCATGACAGTTTTGGTGTCTTCATCAAAAGTGAAGAGTTGTACCTGTCTGTTGATACAAAATTCCCTGAAGACTACTTCCCTGCAGTACTCTTCAGGGAATTTTGTATTGACAGACAGGTACAACTATGGTGGAGCTGACTAAATCACAAATATGGCACTTACAGCAATGCAGTCTAACAATGGATCTACCTTAGTTGTGAAGAAGTTAATTACTGCTCTACCTTTTAAGAAATCTGCTTTCTGTGATGAGGTCTTGATAATGTCACACCTTTGTATTTTTGCAAAAAGGCTGAGTACTGTGAGAGCATCCCTTCTAAAGTGAGATGGCTTTCCAAAAATACAATTATTGTTGATATTGATGACAGGTGTTAACATTGCAAGCAAAGTGGGATGACGACCTGTCAGGACTACTCTGCATATTTTCCCCTAGAGAAACAACTTTGTGCTGTATTAAAACAAAGCAGCCAAAGTAAAGTGAGAAACTGAAATTACTGCACTTTTAAATTATATGGTGTTTTCTCTTCTGGGGAAAAAACCCAAACATCATAATCCATGTAGGCCACTTTCTTCTAGCTCATCCTAGATGATGAACTAGACTAGAAAAAACTGTATTTTCAGCCAACAGCTATCAATGCTTTCTTTTTTTGATGAATGTAAAAATAGTAGAAGGAAAGTCTTTTTATTAACTCGATCTCTAGAGATTTTGAAAGTTCCTAGCCTGATGAAAGACTCACTTAATTACTATGTGTGTATATATCCATATGTTTGTCTCTTCTGTTCATTGTGGAACAAAGAATTTCCTTGAAAGTATCTCTTGAGCTCTTGTTTTTTATATCTTAGCAGTGGCAGTATATTCGAATAATTGAGTGGAGTCAGCAAGAGATAACTACATGTCAGCTATGGACAACGTCCATCTCAGTTTAGCATTGAAATTGCATGGAAAATAACTTACTTTGAAAAGTTTCATGGTCATCTGACAGGAAAAAGCATTAAATGCTTTCCCCATAAGTTCAAAGTAACACTGAAACATTTTAGCTTAAAAATAAGAATAGTATTGTTGTTCATTGACAAGATAATAAATTTGAATATGTAATACAACAGAGGTTGTTGTTTCAAGCATCTAAAAACCTACACTGTGGCCTTGTGATATTGTGTCTGAAGCTGAAAAAACAAACCACTATAAAAATGACATCTGTGGGCAATTTTTAGATATTTCATTGCAGGCTGTGTCAGATTCATAGTGCTATGTAATGCAGCACTTGTTTTGAATTTATTAATAATAAATTTAGCATTAATTTAGTGAAGTATATGCTTAGGTGTTTCGAAATTACTTTCACATTTAAAGATAGAAGGGAAAAAGGAATAATTGTGTTCTTGTGAAAACAGAGTTGTTAGTGACCAGGAGAAGCTGGTGAGTGATGTAGTTTGGAGGTAAAATAGTGGGATAATGCCTCAGATTGTCACCTGCTGACACTTATCTGCTTCTAGTGAAATAGGTACTTTCCTTGCTGAATCATTTCAGCAAGAGAACTTTACAGAAGGAAGACTCTAAAGATGAACGAATACATTTTTATCTTTCTATGAGTTACTGGTTTTGAAGAGGGAACAAAAAAACCATAGTGGTCTTTGTGATTTAAAGGAGCTTAAAATTCCTTTGTGTTTGTAATTTTTCTTTGCAGTAGGAAGAATTTGCATCCTCATGAAAAATTTAATTTGTCCGAGACATAAACCTTGGAGGAACACTGCTGTCTATATACTCAGTTGATGCTTTACTGTTTTTAATATCCAAATTATTAAAAAGATTCCTGTTTCACTCAGCAGACCAGATCTCTTCGCAAAAATAATTTGCTGTGATTTTATGTGAGACTAAAGGCATTCAAATGGATTTTTACTATAAAGACATAACTAATCCATACGGGTATGGTATGGGGGAGGGAGGAGGAGCATAATAGAAAAGTAGAAAATAGGGACTCTCTGTTGTCTATAGTATATGTATGTGAATGTGCACATATATATGTGAATGAAAAGAATGTGAATATGTGCACTATGTGCATTTGTATACAGAGAGGTGTTTCCATACATATATAGGAGTGTACGTAGAGGTGTATAGAGACAGTTGCAGTGTCAGAGTGCTATGCAGTTCTGAAGGTATGTGGTAAACAAGTATGTTTATTTTGAGCTCTCTCGCTTCTAGAGCATTCTGTATTGCAACTTGAAATAATTGAAAAAGGAGCCGTATTTAAAACTAGGTGAAATTAAAAGAAAATAAACCCAAACAAATCCAAACTATATAAATGTTTTGACTTCTGGTACGTCAATGGTGGTCCATGCAATCTCAATGTTGGGGAATATATAAATAAAATTAGAACATCATACTGAACTGAAGTGGACACATACTATTGTGTTTGTTATGGTAAACATGGGACCTGACAACAGTAAAGACTCAAGATCACTAAGAAATAATGTGATAATGTATTTCAGTAACATTGAACAAAACCTTGTGAGTCTTAATATTGAAAAAAGTACAGAAGATGACTCATACGCAGTATGTGGGAGGGAACATATTTTACATGTGTGTGAAATTGGATTATTTCCTCATAATTACTCTGAAGAAAGAAGAAAGTAACTATTCATCTCTTCTGACTTTAATCCCCTGACAGAAATAATTCCCATCTTTCTCTGTTCTTCCCAATTTTTTAATTCCTCTGGGGAGAAATACACTGAGACAATATAACTTTTAAAATACGGAAGTGTTTATATAAATGATTGTAGTAATTTTTCAGGAAATAATTTGTTTGTTCAACAAGATAATAGGTTTTAGATTGCAGCTTACTACTTTGCAGCTGTCCACCAGCTATGCCAGCTTTCTTGAGTGTTTTTTCTTCTTTTTGTCTTTTTAATGAATATATTCTAAAGAAGGTATGGTTTTCCTGCAATATATGCAACAATCAAATGCAGTTATCAGTATACTATATTTTAACTTTTTTTCTTTTTTTAACAGAAGGAAGGGGAAAAAAATCACAAAGTCCGACTAGCAGTTGGAAATGGAGTAAGAAATGATGTATGGAGGGAATTTTTAGACAGATTTGGTGCTGTCAAGATCTGTGAGTTCTATGGTGCTACTGAAGGAAACATTTGTTTCATGAACCACACAGGAAAAATTGGATCTGTTGGACGTACCAATTTCTTCTATAAGGTGACTATTTATTTACATTCTACTTAGTGCTGAAAAATTGTATTTCTTAGTTTAACTACAGTAGTAAGTCCTAGACAAATTTTCTAACTCAGTTATTCCAAGTTAGTTCACCCTCAGTAAAATCTTGGCACCCAACCCAGTTGTACTCTCAGCAGTATCACTGAGATTTTTCGTGGAGTTCACAAGAGTCAAGAAGGCTTTGGCTCTCTTCTGACAATTTTGAGTAATCTGACAGTTGCCAAGTATAGTTTCAGGTCTCTCAATTGATTTTCTGTCCTACATGTCGGATGCTCTGTAGCAGGCAGTGACCATCTGATGCTGTTGGATCTCTCCAGAAGGGTCCAGAACTGCTACAGGAGATCAGTGATATGGAATTTAGGGAGTAGTAGCTGAATCAGGAACCTTGCACCTAATGTTAATTTTTAATTCAGACTTTTCTAAGCCAGATGCCTTATAATCTTGCAAGATTTGTATGAGTTCCAGACTTGAGTAAACTTGATTTTCAGTATTGCAGAACTTTTGGTAGAATTTTGTCATAAATCATTAACCCTTTGGAAATACCATATAAAATCTACAGCAGATAAAGATTAACTTGAAACTACCTGCATATTTATTTAATCACCTGTATTTTTAATCAAGTAGTGTCAGAATTTTGTTTGTGACACTAAGTACATATTTTAATGCCATACGTAAGTTCATTTTTACTTATTTCAGGCATTTGCTCTGGGGGTTTTAAAATACATTTTGCAGCTTGCAGATTACTAAATGATGTCTTCTGAAGTGTAGCTGTTGTTTGTTTTACTTCCGTCTAGATGATATCTGCTAGAAAACTAGTGTTATGTGAAGGAGAGCAGCATTTTTTCTGATTTGTTGACTTGTAAAAGACCTGAGGTTGCAAAGAAAATCTTGCTGTAAAGCAGGTAATGGCACAGATGAGGCCCAGCTACCCAATTCCTAACGTTGTTTATTCAAAGACATGCTACAACAGCTTTTGAAACATCCTCTTGACACAGAGGACAAAATAAGATACCCTTTAATACAATTTATAGGGATTTTCTAAATACCTATTTCTTAAACTAGGAATAGAAAGAAAGAGAACTGAGAGAGTAGAAAAAAGAGGTTTGTGTGTTCATATATTTGATACACTAAGGGAGAAGGAAGAAACTTGCTCTTTACCTACAACATAATTGCACAACCGGCAATGAAGTAAATGCAGTACAAAGCCCTATAAATACAGGTATTGAGAGTATAGAGGGAATAATAGCAGAAAATTTCAAAGTATAATATTTTTTGTGGGGGGCAGGGAAGGAAAAAAAACAGGAGTGCATTCTGTTGTAGGTAGTGACATCGATACAGTTTCTAAACGTAAAATGCAGATTAAAATTGCAGCTTTAATAGGCAAACTGAGCTCTCAGAATGAGCAAAGTAACTTTTCTGCCAGCAGCGGCTAAGGGCTGGGGATAAATGCTTGTCATAAATATTAAGGTTCTATAGAACACATTTATTTTCATAAAAATGTTGGAAGACATAAGGTAATAGAATGAAACAGATGAATGCTACATATTTAAGATGTTAACTAAAAGCAGTGCTCTGGTTTGCACTTGTTTCTTTTCACACTGTGTTCTTTATATAAGAGGGATTGGTTCATGTGCTTGAAAACCTCCCTATAGAATATCAATAAATCTTTTGATAAAGACGTTTACATAGAGTCAATGAACAGAAAACTATAAGCCTCTGAATAGCTTTTCAGCTGGCAAAACTTAAAATGTTTTACAAAAAATACAGTGTTGTGATTAACACAGTAATACAATAATTTACTGTTTAATGTTTACATCTGGCATACATATGTATCTAACTAATGTTAATAATCAGTTATGTGATATATGACATACATTGTGTGTGTATTTATATAAATGTGATATAGGAAAAATCTTGAAGACCCTCAGTTTTGTCTATGAAATATATATATAAATCTCTTTCTAATACTGAAATAAATTCTGAGTGATGGCAGACAACAAGGAAGCTTGGGATTAATGAGATCCAAGGAAGCTTATAAGAAGGGCTAAAAATAACCTATGGCATGTTCACCTGAAAAGCATTATGTAAAAAAAAAAAAAAAAAAAAAAAATTCCTACTTTTATTTGCCAATGGAATTTTTCATTATTTTAAGCAAAGATACTCAAACTACCACAGGAATCCAAATCTCTTATGCAAAAATGTACAGATAAAAATCAGCTTTGAGCAGAGAAACATTTAGATATGAGGACAGATCTTAAATAATTTCAATATATAAAATAGCTTATACAGACATTTAGAATTAGTACTATGCACTTCTTCATGCAAGAACTTGTGGCAGAAGACAATTATTTTAGTTTAAAAAGAAAGGTAGTTTTAAGCAAATTTTAAGATCCTGGAAAACAGGGTTCAAAGCAAGAATACTGATGTGTAGATCCAAGCAATGGGAACTCCTAAGTTCATTGGCCAATGAAAATTAATGTTGTTTCTTCTCCATTGACTAATTTTGAGCTAAAGTACAGCAAGAATTTTCTAAAGTGTTATATTCTTACTATTCAGGTAATATCAAATATAGCTTAAAAAATTTGTTTCTGTGTTTTGTTTATTTGGACTAACAAAGTTGTGTAGAGGACCTATGTGTCTGCTCTTTACAGCATAAATAAGGCATTTCAAGTGTATTTTTAAAACTGTCTCTAAGATGTGATGACTCTATGCTCCAAATTTTTTTCTTTCCTTTCAGTTTTTAAAGATACTTGAAAATAAATCTAGTACATGTAATGCTTTGTTTCAGAAACCGATATTCTCCAAGAGAATTCAAAAAGACTTCATCTCTAAAACCAGTTATAAAAAGCTTGTGATCTGTTTTCTGATAAAGGCTCTCTGAGCATTCTCTGTAAGTTGAAACTGTTGGAATATCAAAACTATTTTCAAAACAATATTTAAATTCTCATATTTCCAATCCATTAAAAAAAAAAGATGAGGGATATTGTTACTGGATAATATCTAGACATCTAGACAGCATAGTAGTTAATGATGTTGCACATTAACGAAATTTCAGTTTCAGCTCACTAAATGATGCTTTTTGTTTGCTACATTTATGTCATGCTTCAGAGAGTAAAATGTTAAAATGATGAATGTTGCAAGCAGTACTCTGTGAAAATAATATGGTAATGCTTCAACAGCTCATGTCCTTGTCCCATTAGAATTTAAATAATGAGATGAACCAAATGTTAGTCTGAGTCCATACTAAATACTTTGCTGTGAAGCTTTCATTTTCTAGTATTTAATATGAAAAGCCAGCTGCTTAGAAAATGGTTTAGCTTGG
Organism: Turdus rufiventris; assembly: GCA_013186435.1. Lineage (NCBI taxonomy): Eukaryota > Metazoa > Chordata > Aves > Passeriformes > Turdidae > Turdus > Turdus rufiventris. Next base: position 656,440 of record PYHW01010435.1, on the reverse strand, counting down.
AAAAGACTTCTGCGCAGGCACAGCTGTTTGCACAGACTCTGTATAGCATATTTAATACAAGATGTGGTATTTTCTTTTATTTATGTATTTTCATTATTATTATTTCAAAAATCTAATTGGAATATACTTTGTTAATACTCTGAACTTGTAGGCAAAAAAGATGTATGCAACGTAGCATACTTATATATAATAATTGCTCAAGTTTTTAGATGATCTCAGTGAATTATGGTTTCTGAGTGTTTATAACAGCTTAAAATAATCATTCTTTCAGCTCAAAAACTGTTTTTTAAAAATACTCTATATGATGCATTATTTTAAGCTATTTTAATCAGACATAAAAATGGAATAACATTTAATTTTATACCATTTAATTTTTATTATTTGTATTACTCATTGCATTTGGTCATATGAAACATACTAAAGTAATAAATATCAATGTGAAAAGAAAGAAAGAAAGTGAAGAAAAGTAGCATTTAAATGTAGACAGAAAAAAAAAAGGCCCACTTCCATTCTGTTCCTCAAGAATAATAAATTATTTTCTAATTGAGGCAAACTTTTTGGCTCTCACATTCTTGACTTTGGTAAATGGTTTAATCTGAGGTTAATAAAAGTAATTACCCTTTACTTAATTAAAATAATTTTCCATTCTTGAATCCTTATTTTTCAAGCTGTGACCTTCTTCTTTTGGTCAACGGTTAAAAATATCTTTTTGTTTCAGAGTTAGGGTAGAAGAAAAACACAGTGCTGAACATTGAAAGGAGTCAATGAACCAGTTTTGTTCATATGAGACTGAAATTGTGGAATTCATGTTGCTCTTTATTCAGATTTCTTTGAGAAAAAGATATTTGATGTATTTACAACAACATTTCAAATTAGGATAAAGATGCAACTCTTCATCCAAGTCTGTTGCAGAAAACATGCTACCCTTTACTTCAGTCACTTTCATATATTCCTCCTTAAGTTATATTGCATTTCTTTATTGTGAGGGGTGCAGGTGTATATTCATGTTTCATGAAATTGTTCCTCTATTGCCAAGAATTTTCAGGAGAAGATAATTTCCTTGGTTGTTAAAGATTGCTGATGCATTTCTTTTTGCAAAGGCAACACAGAATCTCAAGCTGGGCAAATTGTCTTTTTGGAATAATAAAGAGACAATTTGGACTACTGCAAACACAGTTGTCCAAATAGTGTCAGGCAGTATCTCTTAAAGGTTCAGTTTGGATTCATATCACAGAAGAAAAATGAAGCAAAATAACAGACAAATGCTTTATATTCAAGGAAAAAAAAAAAAAAAGATTAAAAAAAAAAGCAGACGAAGAAAAAAAACATTTTCAGTTGCTACTTTTCATAGGAGTATCTTGTCCTCTCCTTCAGTTTGCTTGGAGCCGTGGGAGGATGTGCACTTCTGCTGGTGCTCCCTTCCCACCCCATACAGCAGCCTGAGAAAGCAAGAGGGAGGAACTGAAGCTAGTTAAGCAACAGTAAAACCCAACAGGAAGCAGATTTTTGTGTGTGAGGCCTTTCCCTTGTCAGCTGTTTTCAGTGCCAGAAGACCCCACGAACATGTCATATCAGCCACCACCATTAAACGTCACTTAAATACTAGAGATAATGGTTCTATTATGCTGACTCACGTTGCTCTTTCACTGATGATGTGGATCCCATAACTTACTTGTAAGAAAATTAACAAAAGGACAGTTCTATGTCTTCATTTACAAAACTGTTTTAATGTTGCTTACCTCCAGGAAATGGCTTAAATTTACATAGAGAGTATTTTCAGTTTTAAATGAAACAGCATTCTCATTTCAGATGAGCAAGACTGGAGTACAGGTTTCCTTATGTGTATTTGCTGCCACCAGATGTCACTGTGTAGATGAGTAACATGATTTCTTTCTTTTTTAGCTTTTTTTCCCATTTGATTTAATCAAGTATGATTTCCAAAAAGATGAACCAATTAGAAATAAGCATGGTTGGTGTGAGAAAGTTAAGAAAGGTAAGTATGCATTTTAATGGGCTGTTACAGCCTGTTGATTTTAATAAAAATACATCAGAGGGTTGTTTTAAGGAGACCTGCTATTGTGTTGTTACTGCAGTGCACCAAATTAACTATTAGTCTTTGCTCTGAAAAAAAGCAATATGGTTTTTGATCTCAGATAAAATAGCATTAAACATACCAGTGCTGATATTAGAAGCACTCAGGAGATCCTTGGATATATTCACAGAAGAGTACTGTTCAAAAGTGATGCTATGATATTATCTTTGAATTATACACAGTGACATCTTAAAGGAGGTTAACATAAGGAAATGGTTGCCTAAGAGAACTACAGAAAAGACTTGTGGATTAAAGCAAATGCTTTTTGATGAGAGATTAAGTGTTTCTAACTAAGTGATGTGATCCAGCTTAATAATTAAAAAAGAAAACCCAAAAAACAACACAACAACAACAATGCAAAATTGATTAATTATAGCTGTCTTAAAAATATTTATCAAAAATCACAATTACACAATTTTTCAAAGTGTTATCAGATACTGAAGCATATATTGAATAGTGGGAAGGTAACAACTCAAGCTGAAGCAAGATTTTAAAGGTCAGGCAGACAGCTTTAATAGGAGCTGAAACAGATTTTTCAAAGGAGTTATGAGATTCTCTAACAGTTGGAAATCAAACATGAGCACTTTGAAGATGGTACGTCCTCAAAAGCTGAAATTTTGTAGGAATTTATCTCTAGGGATGCCAGACTGACCTATGAAGGTAACACATGCTCCAATTAGACATTTGGTCTAATTTTTTTTTCCAACTACATCACTCAGTCTAATGAAAAGTAATCTGTCTGTAATCTTTGTCTTATCCATGTCTTATTTCTTCAGAGCATTATGGCTGCAGTGATACTACCAGTGAACTAAATACTTCTACTTTAAACACTACCAGTTTATGGAAAAAAAAAAAAAAGACATAGCTCTTTTTTAAGGAGTCTTAAATTAAAAATTGTGCCTATTTTTGGAAGCATTTTGATACATTTTCATATTTATAATGCTTGTCTCTGTTGCAAAGCAATGGAACTCTAAAGCTATATTATTCAGGACTTGCTCCCATAAAGTTTTATTTCATACAGTTATTCCATACTCTGCAAACTAACACTCTGGTACTCTATATGCATAAGAGGATAATCCTTTCCCATACTCTCCCTACTTTTTGAGGAAAAAAAAAATCAAACTTTTATGTTTTACATCAAAAAGCATATTGATGATGCTATATCACTAATGAATATCCTTAAGAAATCACAGAATCACACAATATTCTGAGTTGGAAGGATCATCCACAAGGATCAAGTTAAACTATTTAAGTGAAAGGTCCCCACAGGAATTAAGCCCACAAGCTTGGTGTTATTTTCACCAAACTCTAACCAACTGATGTAATTTCACTGTTCTCAAAACTTTTGAAAAGAGACTATAAATAGAGACATAGTGCCTGGGCTGAGCACCTACTTTCGATTAACACTAGTTTTTCATTAGGAAGCTGATAAAGCTGACACCCATAATGGAAATTCAGTAGTATGAGGAGTCAATTCAATATTAACTTGAATCGTGCACTTTCAGAGGATAATAAATTTCTAGTGAGCTTACAATTGACAGATGACCAGTTTCTGGGAGAAAACTGGTGAGTCACCAGGAAGAAATAGAAGTGACTGTGAATTTGCGTGGACAATATTGCAATAATATTAATGTCAGGTACAGAAATATCTGATGATATTTTAGGCTTATTATTCTTTCAACTTCTCTGTATAGGTGAGGCTGGTCTTCTGATTTCCAAAGTCAATGCGAAGAACCCCTTCTTTGGATATGCTGGCAATAAAGAACACACAGAAAAGAAATTACTCTGTGAGGTATTTAAGAAGGGGGATCTTTATTTTAATACTGGAGATCTAATGGTTCAAGACCATGACAATTTTCTATATTTTTGGGACAGGACTGGAGATACCTTCAGGTACATTTATTCTTTCTTTTTGTATTTCTTCATTAAAGATGCATGGAGTAGAATAATGTGGTTATATTTGTTTTCAACCGGAATTGTTCAATTTATTGCTATTATGATGTAGTTAATAATGTTTCTGTAGTGGATGATGCAGGCTTAATTTTGTCACAAGTGTTCCGTCAGTAATAATCCTGTGTTGAATGGTTAATTTTCAGAACAGTTTGTAGAAATTCCAGCTCTTTGATCATGCTTTTCAATAAGCATATAACTAGTGATGGATGGAAGTCAGTGATGAGCAAGGAAGTCAGATACTGATGTGGAGGAAAACGTATCAAATAGCAGAGATTGGTCACATTAGATATATTTGTATATATGTAAAAAACTTGGAAACAATTGCACTGATCTACAATGGACCTTACAGTGTTGTAATACCCAGTAAGGTTTGAGTTGCAACATTGTCTTCTGGCGATCAAATTCCAATGTGACAATTGTGAAAAATGTGAAGTAGTGTTAGTCTGAAATGAATAGATTTTCTACAAAAGCTTTTTTAAAAGGGCAGGTATCATGGGATTAAATTATTTTTTCACACATTTTAGATGGAAAGGAGAGAATGTTGCCACTACAGAAGTTTCTGATGTCATTGTAATGTTGGACTTCATTCAAGAAGCAAATGTGTATGGTGTGTCTGTGCCAGGTAAAAGCTTGAGTTATACATTTTGCTTCTCCCAGGTTCATTGTTAATCCACGGAACTCTTTGTATTTCATGTTTTAAACGTATGAATCATGTTTGATTGAGTCATCTGTTTAATACCCAGCTAAAATGTAGATGCAGATAATGAAAATACCACCCAATTGTGATTGAGCCAGTGAATCGTGCATTTTTATTTGTATGCAATGAGCAGTATTTTTGAAAATCTACCGTGCATGCATCTGTGATAGCTACATAACCTAAATTAAGATACAAAGATTTAGTAAATTCACATCTCTGTAAAATCTAGACCTGTCAAAATAAAATGTCAACAAGGTAATTCTGAAGTAAAGGAATATATGTGAAGACATTTTTTTGTCTTATTTCACTTAGCCCCATAAAATAACTGTAAGCAGTTAAGTTACAAAACCAAAAGAAAGTGAAAAAGAATACAAAGAGAAAAATAAATTTGTAAGGAAGAAAATACATTATTTTTTTTTAAATAGTTTTTTTATGTTTATTTTTATAACATGCTTGGTCTCACTGGTTTCTATGTAGGAGACTGTTCGGTGCCCTGCTTTGCATTGGTGGCTAAAACAGTGTTGATAGCTTAACAGTGCTTGGCTACCTCTGACAAGAGCTTGCACAGTGACAAGGTTTTCTCCATGCATGAGAATGCTGGGGACAGCAATAATCTGGGAGTAGATGAGGTGGTACAGTGGTCTTAATGTGACCAAAGCAATATTCTGTACCATATAATAACCATATAATATAATGCTTAGTTAATAAAGCTGGAGGGAAAGCAGCGGATGAGATGTTTGTGGTTGTGGTGCTTGTCTCCTCAAAAATTGCTGCATGCTCCGAGTGAGGCCCTGCCCTGCAGGAAATAGCTGGATGTCTACCTAATGATGGGAAATATTGAATGATGTCCTGTTTTTGTATTGCTTGTACATTTTTCTTTTGCTTTCCCTGTGAAACTGCCATTATCTTAAACACTTGAGCCTTGCTTTCCTTCACTTTCCATCCCATGGCAGAAGGGATTGAGCACGAAGCTGGCTGGATGTTTGGTTGTTAGCAAGGATAAATCCACCACAAAACGATAAAGTGTCACTCACCTGTAAACAAGAAACATCATAGAAGATTGTCTAAAAATCAGATTCAAAAGTATGAGATGCTAATTTCCTATACAACACTTACTTGTTTACCTATTCAGTTTATCTGACTGTTTTTATAATTGCACTTAAGGATAAATGATCAAATTACAGATTTTGTAGCATTAGCAAAAAATTAAAATAAACTGAAACAAAGATAAGGTTGGCAAAACATCTCTGCTGTTACTACTAGGTTAATGGTTAAAGTGTTGTTACTTTTGGTAGCTGTAGTTCATTGCTTCTACCTTTTACCCATTTTGTTTGTTTCCCAAGACCCATAGTACTTTCCTTTTCCAGACAAAGTAGTAAGACCTTTTAACTGCTATCTCTGTTAATTCAGATCCACATTTTTGAGAGAAGATAGTGGCAAGAGAAAGAGACTAAAGCAGAAATGAAGACGTAATTGGCTACTCCAGGAAAGAGGCTCTTCACTCTTGTTTTTGAGAGAATAATGTTGTTGATGTTTAGCCACATTTATTGATTATATTGAGCATAGGACTCCATTTAGTCTTACCCACCACACTCATTTACAGCATTATTGCTTAATTGATCGCTTTAGTGATCTCCAAGTACATGTAATACCACATAAAATATGAATGCGATCTTGCAACTTTACTGAAACTTAGAATATGATATATGACTGTTTGTTAATGCACTGTGGTATTTTTGTAAGGTTTTTCATTACAATATCAACTCTATTCATGTTACAAAGCTTTAATCTCACTTTCATGCAGATCATGAAGGAAAAGCAGGAATGGCTTCTCTTATTTTAAAGCGCAATGCATCATTAGATTTGGAGCAAATGTATAAGCAAGTAGTGACCTATCTACCAAGTTATGCTTGTCCCCTTTTCCTGAGAGTCCAGGTAAGCTGCATTATTGCACTGTGTGTACAAATATCTACATCATTTAAACACAGAGACAGCTAAGTGAATAACAGAAAGTGCTTGTTCATGTATCACTAGATGAGTTTTCGACCTGGTCTTATTTGCTGTCTTCATTAATGGCATCCTGGAAAAGGGATTATACAAAAAGTCAGTAAATTTGCAGATTATATTTAAATGAGAGAAACTGTATAAATGAGCAAGGATAGAGATCATACCAAAGGATTTGGGGAGATTAGAAGCATAAGCACGATGAAAGAAAAAGATACGGATTTAAAAACATGAACAGTCACATCTGGAGAAAAGAATCTAAAATCCATTTTATTCAGTGAAAATGAGAGAGAAATAGAGCTAAAGCAGGAGACAATGGCTGTGCACAATAAAATGAACACTATTTTCTGTGTAACAATGACAAATACTAAAGCATCTGAAAAGACTAAGTAAGATGAAAAGGTGAAGAAAAAATGTGTGTTATTATTGTCACCACAGTAATCACCAAAGTCGTCCTTATTTGTGCACTACTTTGCTCTAGTAACTGTCCAGTTTGAGGGAAAAATAGTCCCTCCCACAGAGTGCAAAAATGTAAATATAATACAGAGGACTACATACAGGTATGAAAAAATGTGAGAATATAAAAAACACATAGTATTGATAATCATAATAAATGAATTCTGATGAGCACTTTTATTTCTGGTAAGTGTTTTGCAAACATCATGATAAAGACAAACATAAAAATATTTCTGAAGATGTCTATGAAGGAGTTCCCCCCACCGTGTTCAAGGAGCAGATGAAAAAAATATTGTTTAAAGAGAGAAGTTAAGTTATGGGAGTTGGTATCTTAGACTACCCAGAGACTGAATACTGGTTCAGAATAAAGAGGGAAAACAAAAAATCTGTGAAAGACCTTGGAAGTGAAATATGTGTGTATGTATCAATCAATCTATCTCATAAGTCCAGAAAGATTTCCTGCAGCAGCATTCTGATGTGAGCAAGCAAGATTAGACTTGAGAATGTTGCAGCAGTCAGTTTACGAAATTATGAGAACCTAGTCTAGATTCACTCCTGTACAGCTGTACCAAAAAACCTTTGCACTGGACAGAAGGAATCTGAATCTTGGGTTTTGGATTGATATTAATGACCTGGAATTTGAATTTTAATTTGAATTTAAATGCCTCCATTACAGATGCATTGCTGTTGGTACAGCTGTCATTAACCAACAAAGAAGACAGTGGGTGTAACTTCTAGGAACAAAAATTAAAAACATATTAAGTTTGATCTGACATATAATCATAGTTTAGAAGATGTCAGAACATTTCTTAGACCAACCAGAGCAGGTTGATAAAATCTGTAGATATGCCTGGAGTAGATAAAGCAGCTCTTTGACATTTCTGTTGAATATAATACTTAATTTTTTATATTCAGAGATTGTTTGCATATATAAAAAAAAAATACAAAGACAGATGAAGAGAGGTCATAAAGTTGGGTTTAGTAGAGGTATGTAGAATAGAGAAGACAGTCTTACTACAGATGCTTTGGACCGCTTTTACTAGGGATACCATAGCACTTGAGCAATCTGAAAACAAAATGTATGGTCAAGATCCATCTTCCTTTGGACCTGGCTGAATATGAGTATGGCTGATTTAGTACATGATTCTTTCAACCCCTTTAGTGAGGTGACAAGTCATAGATATAATAAATTTCTTGAGTTTTATCATTAAGGAGTTCTTGGTAATAACAGGTTTTACTCTCAGAAGCTTCATGGTGTGTTTCCTTTTACAATGTGTACAGTGAAGAAGATCGATTGTCTTGGGCATGCTGGGGCTGCATACACCACAAGTGACAAACTGCTCAGAAATGCAGAAAGAAATGGGCTCTAGCTTTTGTCAGCCATGTATCTGATCGGTCTGTAGCAGCACACAAATTCCAGTTTTTCAGCACAATGAGAATAAACTGACTTACATCAAGCAAGACTTTGAAAAACAAATGTGAATGTGAGCAAAAGAAAAATAGCTTCTTTTGAATAATGTATCTTCCTCTCTATTGCAGGAAAAAATGGAAATGACGGGAACATTCAAACAACAAAAATTTCGACTTGTGGATGAAGGCTTTAATCCATCTTCAATTACTGATCCTCTTTATTTTTTAGACAATTCTAAGAAAGCGTATGTCTTGTTAACCAAAGAATTGCATGAGATGATCTTATCTGGGAAAATGAAGCTTTAATTAATTGACCATATAATAGGCTATTAAGGCACTGTATATACAAGTTATTGTACGAGAAAACAATGCAATTAATTACCAGTATTTCTACATAGTTATTCAGAATAATGCTTTTTATATTTGATATTTACATTCAGATATATTATTGCATATTTACTTACTTGATAATTTTTTTTCACTAATCACCTTTTACTTCTTGAGAAAAGTTTCTAAGCAAATAACCTGTAAAACATAACTGAAACCTATTTTATATTAATTTTGGAATATGAATACTGAATTGGATACTTTTTCTTAGTACTAAATGAACATAAATGATACATGGTATGACAAATGGTTAAAAAGGAATCAACATAAAGATACTGTATCACATGTTGAGTCTGAAGGGAGACTATATATCAGTAACATTTTTTCCTGTGTTTTTCATGCTTCTGAATATGTATTGTAAGAAGTAAAGGCTTAACAGTGGTTGGAAGAAAAAACTTTATTGCAGAGGACTTCTCTGATGGAATATAAGATAAAAGAAACTGAAGCAAAAGCAAGTCCTCCATACAAACCCAAATACTAACATCACTGCTGGGATTTTTTCTGTCATAATCTGTGCTCTTTCATTTGTTAAACTGGGCATTTGGAGTGCCAAATTCTGAAGACAAAGAGAACTTTCATGAAATGTGTTGCAGCATATCAACAATTAGCAGAGAAAATCTGCACACTTAATGGAGAAAATCTTTATATAGCATAAAAAAGAATTATTGCAGCACTTTATGTCATGCATATTGAGTAACAAATAGCTTCCATACTCTTAGTAACAACTGCTATTATTTTATGAATATAGAATATAGCTAAATTTTTTAAACATTAGATTTTGTATTCTAATAATTGCTTTTTCTAAGTTTTAAAATAAAGTATAAGATTATTTAAACCAAATACCATCCTGTCTTGGTTTAAGTCTGTTTGCACAAACTCTGTTTTCCAGCCTCTTTTGATACATTATATGCACAGTGCCCTCTTCTAATGCAGCATGAGGCCCACTTTGATCAGCCAGAAGTACAGTCAGAGGATACTGAAAGAATTACAGTAATTCACGATTATAAGCCACACTATTTTGACTAAAATTTTGGTCCAAACCCACAGTGAGGCTTATAATCAGGTGCGGCTTATATATGGACAAAGAATGAAAAGTTGCTGTTTTAGTTTGGATTACAGGTGTTTGCTAAGAAAGTCAGGAGCTTCTCTTTGAAATGGAGAACATAAACCCCTTCCCTCCAAATTATTATAATTTTGAAATCAAGGGGCTTTCAGGCAAAAGTATGGGAATTAGAAATAACAGTTCTTTTCTAGGGAAATTAAAATAGAAATACAGTACTACAAAGAAACAAACTCCAAACCCTGACAAAGTCAGAGTACAACCTGACACCCCATCAGGTTGTTGGTAGCATTCCCATTAAATGGTGGTTGCAGTCGTCCTGCAGTGACAGATGTGATTCAGTTGGAGCAGTGCTCCTGTACAAGGTGCAGTTTTCCCTCTAAAGGTCCAGTGGTGATGTGGAGAAATCCGGTTTTCCTCTGGAGTCCAGTGGA
>PYHW01010435.1:627579-644275 GCA_013186435.1 Turdus rufiventris | reverse complement strand
ATTCGCTACTTTGTTGTGCGCCGCGCGTTTGCCTCGCTGCAAAAAAAAGTGCGCCTTATAGTCCGGTGCGCCTTATCTGAGCTACAAATTTGCAAAGGTTGCCGACTCTCGGGGGGTGCGCCTTATAGCCCGGTGCGCCTTATGGTCGTGAAATTACTGTACTTTAACTCTTACATAGGTATATGCTGAATATACTTCAGGACTCCTTTTATTACAACAGTAGAAATTACATCCTTTCTGTGGAAATTTTTCTTTTTTTTTTTAAATATGGCACCCTGACATCTACAGTATCATGCATCATCTTGTAGTAGAATACCAATGAATTTAGTGAGATCAATTGCTCAGCTTTAGTAATATACTTAGCACTTCTAGAATTTATTTAGCTTTATAATACTTGATTTTATATATGACTAGTGAAAAGTTTCTACCACTTCAATACAACAAATGCAAGAAATGAGAGAGAAAAAATACATGAATACATTTTAAAAAAAGAAGAGAGAAATGAAACCCAAAAGCTTGTTCATGAGTTCAGCATTTGGTGAAGTATCTCAGGTGAAGCAGATTGTGTCTGTGAACAGTGGTTGGGTCAGAGAAAGCACCAGAGGAAGAACAATGTCTGTGTATCAGCTTTCATGCTCTTTCCACTACAGGATCAGCCAGCTGGTGTTTCCAAACTCTTGGATACATTTTCAGCAGCACTGGGACTCTGCTAAGACAGCTGCCTTGGGAACATACAAGTGTTTGTTTCCCAGCTGTGAGCACTAGTGAAATACACAGTTCCAGCTTCACCTGTGTAACTAAGATAGCCTGGGAAATCTGCATATTTTCAAAGGTGAGTAAAATAGTTCTGTTCCATACACTGCAAGAAATAGGATGTCCATGATATCAAGAAAGTAATAGGCTCTGTATTTCCTAAGGGGAAAACAGTCTATTACTCTCAATCCAGTAATTTTACTTCTTTTAGCCAGTAGGGTGGGTGCCAGCAGATGCACTGAAGCATGTTCCAGCAAAGTGTCACATTCCTTATGGATACCTAACTTCTCAAACTAGCACTGCAGTTAGACTGAATAATGATGGTGCTCATGCCAGACACCACAAAGGGCCTTCCTTTAAGAATGAGAAAATATTGGGACTAACCTATTCCTTTCCTACTTTAGGAAATCAGCATTTGGACTGGCTGAGGTATGAGGGTTTGAGTGATGCTGCAAAGCGATGTCCCAGTATTTATCTGGAAAGTTAACTTCATATAGTAGGTGGTAAAGAAGCAGATGAAGGGTGTGGAGGAACAGTTGCTATGAGGGACTAACCTCATACATTAAAAACAGATGGGAGAGAAAGATCAAAATTAATTAAGGCAATTATTTTTGAGATTGAATGTATATATTTTTCCCTCTGCATTTAGGGAAGGTCAAGGATGAAAGAAATGTTTGGTAATTAAAAGAGAAAAAAAAAAGGTTTGGAGTTACCATTTAGAAATCAAAATTCTGGAAGGGTAAACACATACCCACTCTCTTGTCTTGGTGAATCTGGTACAGTTAGTACAGTTATTGTCTGTATTAATTTTCATAAATCTTTCTCAGGATCCCCAGAAAACAGTAAAAAACCACAAGCAGATCATGGACTGAATTTTATTCTTCTCACCCAAGGCAGATAAATAGAGCTTTTAAAGAGAATTCTCTTACCTCTAAGAACCACCATGAAGAATGTGTTTCAGTTGACATACAAATTTTCTGCAGATGACATACAGAAAACACTTTCTACTGTTGATTTTGCACTTTTTTTATTTTAAGGGAAAAAAGAGGTAAAGGCAGGAGGAGCACTCTTTCATCCCTTTCTAAAATCTAAAAATATTGGATGGCTAAAATAAAAGACAAAAATGTTCATTTTCAGTAGCCTGTCCTCAGCTAACAATGCAACTAGTAATATGATGTGCATTACCATAGCAAAAATAATGAAACATACCAGTATGTATAAAACTTATTTTGTCAATACAAATTTCAAGTGAATAATGTCTTTCTGTTTAATATCTGCTATTGCAAAATTTGGATGCAAAGATTCAGCAAACAGCTGAAGAAAAGTTGCATGAGAATAGCAGGAACTTTAGAAAGAATTTTAGTGTGATGTGTATTATTAGCAGCACTGTCAATAACTGACAGCATAATTTGACAAATAATTTGGCCATAAAAGTAACATCAGAAGATCATATAATTGTGTCCTGAATATTCAGGAATTTAATACCTTACATGTTATACCCTTAATTAGACAAATAGATTACATGATTTATGCCATAATAATTTTAAATAAACTGGGCCATTAGCAGAGTGAAATGCAATTCCTATGCCACTAACAAGTCTGAGAATCTTTTAGCAATCTTTTAGACTGAGTTTCTTGAAAGGCTGCAATAAGCAGAGCCCAAATCAAATGGCAAGAAATTGCTTTAGCAATACAACAAAGCAGTTCTTGTTTCTGCCTTGCAGTAGGAGGTACACTGGCCTATTCCCATTTGGAGCTGTTCTGGCACCATGAGGTTTGCATACTTATACTCCATAGTCCTGCATGACAAGTGGGAAGTTTGCAATTTGTCAGCTGGACCACACACACATATTTATAAATAAAAAGGGCACTTAGACTGGCAGAAAACCATTTGTCATTGCGTCTCCCTTTCTTCATGTAACTGATACTGCTATGCTGACAAAAATAATGTTTCTTACAAGTAACATTAGCAAGTAGCAGTGTTACCCATGTAGGATGGCCCAAGTCTGGTAAGATGCTTTTTGTAGTGGTTCTGTGTTTAGAACTCAACTAAGTATCTCTGTTCATCTAAAAACCAACAAATCAACCAACCAACCAAACAACCAACCAAACAACCAACCAACCAACCAAAACCCAAAACCCCAATATCCACATTATACCAAATACAGTAAAGAGTATTCAATTATTTGAAATATATCTTGCAAGAAGGGAGTCAATGCCTTGATGGGAATTCTAGTATGAAAAGAATCCTGCTCATTCAGTGCAAACTGCTAAGTTGAGATAAACAGAATTGTCAGTATCTTACAGTGCTTATGCTATGGAATAGCATATATTTGGTTTTAAAATACTTTGTAAACATGTGGATTTGATCCAAAACCACACAACTTATTCCAGTATATAGTGTATATTCCTGATAGAGTTCATCACTAAACTTTTTTTGCCAGGCTTTCATCCATCATTGTTAACTATATGTGGCCAAAATATGTAGCAACAGGTACCTCTATGGGATGGCAGATGACAGAAAACTAATTTATGGTTTTGGGAGTAATGACAAGAGTGTTATCTGTGATTCAAGAAAAAAACATGCTATAGTGTTTACCACAATTTCCATTCATTTTTCTATTTATTCTGCCTTTCTTGTTTATTCTTTTCTCTTTCCTAATAACAAAGCATACTTGCATTCCCATTTTTTTTTAAATTGGTAATAGTGAGGAAGTAATTGATGCTGAAACTAGTTATGTCACATTGGAATTCTGTTGAATCAACAATGCATACTGACTTCAGTAATCTCAGCAAAGTTTTATACTGTGTATGTGAAATGTTACTTGGGAGGATTTAAAACAACTTTGAACTTGTTATGTTCTTGGTGTCTTTTAAAGCACAGAAATTAAATGTGCAGGCTTTACCAGGCAGCAACCTTTGGCAATCTGGGAAATTACTTAATTTTTTTACCAAAACCAGGATATAATCATAGTTATTTTAAACTCTAGCTAACTATGAGATCATTAAATATTTGCCTAGATATCTAATAATTTCCAAACTTTTTTTCCCAAAGTAATTTCTACTAGGCAGTTTACAGTACTTTTCTACATACATCTGTCTTCTACTAAATGCAAATAATTTTCCTGACTGGGTGGGCTGCACCTTAATACACTTTAATAGCAATACACTTGATCAGTAGTATACCTTTGATCTTTTTAATTTTTTTTTTTTTTTTAACCAGACATGTTTTTTTCACAGCTTTTGCAGTTTAGGCAGAAACATCTGTACTATACCAGTCCTAGGTCATAAGAAACAGTGAAGACAGATTAATTTGTGCCAGACTGTACTCCCCATATATAAAGATTCAATTTTCTGGTATGGAAAAGCATGAAGATGGATCTCAGGGGAGACATGCCTGAGCATTAGCTCACTGTGACAGCTTCTTGTCCTGAAGGTATGTGGAAATAGAATGCTATTTCAGATCTTACTCTCATTACATTTCACTGATAAGACTTCCCAATAAGTTAAGAAAATTCACAGACAGAAAAATGGTCATGAACATCAAAACTGACTTCTGATATTTAACTTTTCTTTATCAAGGAAAACTACCAGCTATGAGGTTTAGTGGGTGTATAAAGAGCTAATGATGTCATTCATTTGAATGTCAAAAGGTATTTATTTATTTGTCAGCTTCTAAAACCAATTTGCCTTTCACTTCACTAACATTACAATGAAATTCAATGCTTCTAGAGTACAATTCTATTGTGGTATTAAATAAATACCATGGATATGGCTGAAAAAGATACCTCTTAAATATCTCCATCAGCTTTTGCATTTCATGGTGCAAACTCTGGATAATTTTTCCTGAGTTTTTAAAAATAAAGGTTTTAAATGTATCCCAAATTGGCAGTGAATACTCTACATCCCAAATGAGACACTGCAATTTAGAGAGTTGGAGTAGATTAAGCCAATCAGATAGACTGAGATACAGAGAGAAAAGATTAGGTTTTAAACACCTTACAATCTTCTGGTAGAGACTTGTAATTTTCCTTGGCCATGTACATGTTTATAACAAGTGGGATTAAGTCCTGAGATTTTTTTTTTTTTTAAAGCAAGAAACAAAACCACTAGCTATGAAAATGTGGACTGTACTCCAGATTTGTGAGTAGATCCTTATTTAAAATAATTCGTGCAAAGAGACTAAGAGACTATAATTTTGGAAAAATCTGGATTAAAATTCCAAAGGTATGGCACATTTTTCCTAATACTCAGCTCTTCCCCTTCCTTGTAACCTTCTACCTTTACCATATTCTTTATTGTTTCAAGCATATCCATCTATCTATCTATCTATCTATCTATCTATCTATCTATCTATCTATCCATCCATCCATCTCTGGAGAAGAACAGCCTAAGGGAAGATGTTATAGAAGCCTTCCAGTGCCTGAACAAGGCTACAAGAAAATGTGGAGAGGGACTCTTTATAGGGGCATGGAGTGATAGGACAGGGGAGAATAGCTTTAAACTGGAGTAGCATAGATTAAAATTGGATATTAGGAAGACATGTTTTACTGTGAGGGTGGTGAGGCACTGGAACAGGTTTCCCAGAGAAACTGTGGCTGCCCCATGCCTGGAAGTGTTTACAGTCAGGTTGGAAGAAGCTCTGAGCAACCTGGTCTTGTGGGAGCTGTCCCTACCCATGGCAGGGGCTTGAATTATATGGTCTTTAAGGTCCCTGCCAATCCAAACCATACTGTGATTCTGTGATGCTAAACAAGAGAGATCTAAGTTCCTGCTTCATTTGCATCTATTATGCTTCAGGAGCACAGTTGCTTATTTCACAGCTGAGTAGCTGAAGGAAATGGAGTTGCAACAGGAATTGTTTCAGTGCCTAGCTCAAGATCTCAAATGCTGAGTGAAATTCACAGGACACCATGACAGAGCCTTAAAAATGTGAGGGAAGAGTTATATGCCTCCAAATACGATCCACAGAAGTCAGCTCAAAGAGCAAGAAATGCCTAAATGGACTAGTAGAGAACAGTAAGAAGATGATTATGTCTTAAATCCATCTCCTGTCACGCAGGCATCTAATTCTCATTTGCTGGGAGCACAGAGATAATTGATCTCTTACTTAGGATTACACAAAACCAATTTTTTTTTTTTTGCAAATGCAAAAAAAATCTACAGACTGCAATGGAAAATGTAGCCATATACATTCAGCTCAGTTTCTATCCAAGCATTTAATGAGAATCATACATTAAACAGAAAAAATGATTTATTGATAACATGTGAAAACCTTGAAATTGGTTATGTATATCTGGAGTAACAAAGCCATATTCTGTCACAAGATAAGGAGAACCTCTTTTGGAGTATTAAAAAATAGAATTCCATTTCCATTTTGCTAGTCACAAAAATCCATTTTTCATGAAGAGAAGCTTACATCTACCCAAATGCCTATAATCTGCCATTAAAAAAGAGGTTTTGTTGGGAAATTCACAGATAAAACAATATGAAGTATGATTCACTATTGTCTCAGTCTGGTTTTGGCAGATGTCTGCTACAACGACTAAGCCCTATGCCATTTTCCAAGTATATTCTGAACTAGTTTGAGGTAGTAAGTTTTCTCCAGAGGTACAGACTATTTTTAAAGACCCTCCATTTTTGCTGAATTTAAAATAATTTCTTTAGAGAAATGTGGCATACAGAAAGAAAATTTTCATGAAATATTTTTGAGATCACTTTGTTGAGCTATCTCATAATATTAAACAATGCCTAACTAAAATGTTGATCCTATAGTCTGTATTTTTCTCTATGTGATGTTCAATACAAGTTCCTCCTAGACAACTTTTGACCTAGTTAAAATAATTTCTTTCTTGCTTTGGTATATAAAAAATAGTGTCAGAAAAGGAGTTTCTAAAAAACAGATTCCAGGAGTGATTAAGGAGAGTCAGGGAATTACCAATAACTTTTTATTTACACAGCCAGTGGATGACAATTATCCTCATGTTAGATGCACTGTACGTTTGTTGGCAATTTCCACAGTTACATTCAGTTAGACAGTTATATTCAGGCATATTCAGAATTTAAGTGGAAATCATTCTTTCTGCAACCCATAAATCATGGTATCTTGCCTTCTGTCACCACCATCCTCTCTGTTTAAAAAATAAATATTCTAACTATAGGAGCCAGCCAGCAGTACATTGAAACTGCACAGTGAAATCAACTGAAGCAATACACTAGTTAGCATAGTTGCATTTAATAAAAGGCCTGTTGCATTCAATAACATATTTAAACAAAAATGTATGACTCCTTTCTGTTGTAGAAATAGTTCTACATATATGTTTCCTAATCTGCCAAAGAATTAGGTATTTGCTGTGACATTAAGACTGGAGTCACTAAGAAGCAGTTACTGGAAAACACTATGTCATTTCTGAAACTGCAGGTTTTAGAAACCTTACTAAATGTTTTTCAAACAAATAGGATTTGTATTATAACTGCTAATTCACATATCTGGCAGGTGGTGGTCACTGCAGATGTTGTCACTGCAAATTATCACATTACACCAAGCAACACAGCTCAAAGCCATTACCTTGCATTCAGCACTTGAGTTCTGCTTTCTTTTCCTTTTCTGAATCCCAAACCAGCCACATAGTTGTTCCATTTTGACATAAACCCCCAAAGATTAAGAAAAATGGAAAGGATTTCAGCTATTGAAACTCTTAAGTAACACTGAAGATGCTGTTCAGTGGAATCCACTGAAACACACACAGGAAATAATATTATCCCTGCATATTCCATTGCATCATTCTTTGTTAGTAAGACCCTGTCAAAATTAGTGATTTTTTAGTCTTACTAAAACAAACACTCATTTTACAGCCCATCAGTGAAAAAATAGTCACAGAAACCTCATTCCCAGTGGTAGAAATCTCTGCAAAGACAAAGAGCTCTAAGAAAAATAAAAAGCACTTTAAAAAAAATTTTTGCTTCAGGTTTTATTTGGGTGTTACAGCAATAAAGCCTGACTCCAGAAACAGTGTTGCAACTACTAAAGGTCTCATACACATTTATATATGTGTTTCCAAAACAGGTCAACTGTCAGGCAGCTTCGCTCGTATAAATATGATCTATTAAATGTGCATGTGATGGTAGACCTGGAGTGATGATGAGGCTATTCATCCTGATCTCTAACAGATACTTACAACAGATCCTAGCTAAAAATATCTGTGCAGTGCTCTGGACCTCTTCTTTCTCCTGTGTTCTGTTATTCAATTTTTTAAAAAAGTTACTTTTATGGGAACAGGAGGCAAAGGAAAATTTTTTGTTAATGCAAAATCACTCACGGATTAAGAAGTCCTGAAATTAAACCTATGAATCTCCTGAGAAATGAAAACCACATTCTGCTAATGCAGAAGTTTGTTAGGCAGATGTTCCCAATGACAGTAATGAAGTTAGAAAGCTTTTCAAAGAGCTCTTGAGTTAGTAAATTACATCCTCAAAATAAAATATTTAGAATTGGGAAACTGAGGACTGGAGTGACTGATTTAAAAATAGATAAAATAGAGATAAATTCTGACAGTAAAAGAACAGACAGAAAGTATTTCTTTTCTCCTTAAAAATCTCTAATAGTTTCCTCTGTATTACAATTGGCTGATATACCTCATATCAGTGAACTATACTTTTCCAATGTAGGTCTAACCTGCCAAAGAGAGAAGCATGTCAAAAGAAAATGCAAAGGCACAATGTGATAGAAGCACTTTGTTGATTTGGGTAGCTATTCACACTGAGAAAGTGTGAAAGGAGCAGAGGGCAAGAATTCTGTTGTACATAAATGCACCTTACAGAGTTTAACTCTAAGTGATTGGACTGTTTTTTTCTCTGGGGTATCATTTATTGTCCTCACAGTGTTAAGTATGGGGCTGTGTTTTTGATTTGTGCTGAGTACAGGGCTGAAAATATAGAGATGTTTTTGTAATTGTTGAGCAGGGCTTACACAAAGCCAAGGTATCTTTTGCTTTTTGTACTGCCACAATGGTGAGGAATTTGGGGATGCATGGGAGGTTGGGAGGAGACATAGCCAGGACAGCTGACCAAAAGGGTATTTCATACCATATCCCATGTATATACACCATACCACATCATGCTCAGTATATAAAGAGAGGGTAGAAGGAGGAAGTGAAGGTTTGGAGTGATGGCATTTGTCTTCCCAAGTAACTGTCAGGTGTAATGGGGCTCTCTTGGAAATGCTGAACACCTGTCTGTCCATAGGAAGCGCTGAATGAATTTCTTGCTTTGCTTTGCTTGTTTGTATTCCTTTTGCTTTCCTAATTCAACTGGCTTTACCTCAACCTACTGGCATTACCTCAATCCATAAGTTTTCTAGCTCTTATACTTAAAATTCTTTCCCAATGCTGCTGTTGTAGGAGTGAGCAAGCAACTGTGTGGGGTCAGGTTGCTGGCTGGGATGAGACCACAGGAGCAATCTATTTGTATTTTAAAAGGCTATTTTTTTCACTTGATGATGCATCTGCCAATCTAGCTTCATACTTCATGCTACACAGTTACAGACCTCATGCCATAACCCTGTGTGCACCTGACCTCATGCCTCACCCTGTGTGAGGCTCTTCAAGCTGCTTCTCCAGGTGTCTGGCATCCAGCTGTGGGAGAAGCTACCTAAGGTCCTTCCTGCCTTTGAAAGGGAGCTGCTTCTACCCTCACAAATTTGAGTGAACTTTGATGAATGTTATGGGTTTCACTGAGCCCTGACAGGGACCTCGCTGATTCTAAGCATGAAACTAGGCAAAGAAGGCAAGAGATCAGCATGGTTTAGTAGAGAACTGCTGGTCAAAATAAAGGAAAGAAGCAAATGCATAGGCAGAAGAAAGAAGGACAGGTAACTTGGGAGAAGTACAGGTATGAAGTTTGGCTGTTTAGGATTGGGTAAGGAAGGTGAGAAAGATCAAGGCAAAGCTGGAACTGAACCTAGCAAGGAATGCAAAGAAGAGCAGGAGGGGCTTCTACAGATATGTTAATCAGAAAAGGAAGCTCCAAGAACCTTCACATCTCCTGATAAACAAAACTGATAAAAATTGATGAGGGGAAGGATGAGGTACTCAACAATTTTTGTCTCCATTTTCAATGGCAACATCTGTTTTCCCATCTCTCACGTGGATGGACAGCAGGATGGGGACTGGGGGAGCAAAGTTCCTCCCACGGTAAGTAAAGATCTGGTTCATGACCCCCTGAGGAATCTGAATGTACATAAGTCTGTGGGTCCCAATGAGTCACATCCCAGAGTCCTGAGGGAATTGGCTGATGTAGCTGATAAGTCACCCTCCATGGTATTTGTAAAGTCCTGGCATTCAGGGGAAGTCCCAGCTGACTGGAAAGGGGAAAACATTGTACCCATCTTTCAAAGGGGTAGAAAGGAGAACCCTGGCAAGCAGGGACTTCCCAGCCTCACCATGTGCCTGGGAATATCATGGTACAGATCCTCCTGGAAGCTGTGCTAAGGCACATGGGAACAGGGAGGTGATTCAAGACAGCCAGCACAGCTTCACCAAGGGCAAGTTCTGCCTGACCAGTACATTGACCTTGAATGATGGAGTGACCATGCAAGTGGACAAGGGAAGGGTTGAGATGTCATTTAACTGAACTTCTGCACAGCCTTTGACATGGTCTGCCAGCACTTCCATATCTCTAAATTGCAGAGAGATGGATTTGACTGGTGGACTGTTCAGTGGATAAGTAAATTGGTTAGACGATCACATCCAGAGTGGAGGTCAACAGCAAAGAGCTCAGACAGACATCGGTGACAAGTCCTCAGGGATCTGTACAGGGACCAGTATTATTTAATATCTTCATTAATAACACAGACAAAGGGATCAAGGGCACCCTAAGCAAACTGTAAGATGACACCAAGCTGAGTGATGCAGCTGAGATACCTGAAGGATAGAATGTCATCCAGAGGGACCTGGGCAAAACAGAATTCCCATTACCCATGAGAATCTCGTAAGTTCTAACAAGACCAAATGCAAAGTGTTGCACCTAGCATACGGTAACTCCTGGTATGAAAACAGGCTGGGGGATGAAAACAGATCAAAACAGCCCCGGGTGTTTGAGAGTGAAAACAGAGGCCTCTCTAAGTACCTCAGAGAGATAACAGAATGCAAGAATTAAATTTAAAACCTATGGAGAAATTAAAGTACAGTAATTTCACGACTATAAGGCGCACTGGACTATAAGGCGCCTCTGCCCCGATGCCGGCAGGCTCGCCCCGTGCCGCCACTGCCCTGATACGGGCTGCTTTCCACCCCCACGCGGTGGCCGCCCTGATGCCGGTGGGCCCACCCCACGGTGTCACTTTCCCAATGCCAGCAGGCCCGCACCAGGCCACCACTGCCCCGATGCTGGCGGCTTTGCCCCCCTGCCTGGGCTGTGCCGCTGCTCTTTCCCACCCCTGTGCGGCTGCCGCCCTGATGCT
The DNA here is from genome assembly GCA_013186435.1 of Turdus rufiventris. NCBI lineage: Eukaryota > Metazoa > Chordata > Aves > Passeriformes > Turdidae > Turdus > Turdus rufiventris. Next base: position 633,063 of record PYHW01010435.1, on the reverse strand, counting down.
GGCAGGCCCACTCCACGGGGCTGCCTCCCCAATGCCGACGGCTTTGTCCCCCTACCCAGGCTGCGCTGCCACGCTTTCCCCCACTGGCGCAGCCGCCGCCCCGATGCTGCCGGGCTTGCCCTGGCCCGGCGCTGGCCTGATTCTGCCGCCGGGCAGGCTCTGCTCGACTGGGGACTGTTGCAGGCTCACACTTCCGGGGTGGCAAATGTCGCAACTTCGTACATCATATAAGGCGCACCAGACTATAAGACGCACTTCCGGGTTTGGGGGTAAATTTTACTCAAAAGGGTGCGCCTTATAGTCATGAAATTACTGTAAGTTTAAATAAGAATATGTTTAAGTGCCTTAGAAGCCTTAGAATTTAGTGTGAAAAACAAGCTTCAGTGAGAGCTCAAAACCAAAAACAAGCTTCAAAAGCAAGCTGCAGCAAGAGCTCAAAAACATAGTTCTAGACATAATAAAAATATAGTTAAGAACATTGCTCACATTCTTCAGATAGAACAGATAGGCTATATATGCAAATTATATGTAAACATTCATATTATAGAACCAGAATCCTAACAGGTTTAGAAGAAATGCTTCTGATTTGTGTTTTTAGCTAATTAGGTAATTCGTAAATAAGAATTTCTGTATTGGAATGAGACTCTCTCTCCTCTCTCCTCACTGCCATCATCACCTGGAAGAAAACAGGAACTGTGGATGCAACTTTGGCCTTCTCAGGGCCTTGCACCAGGAGAGCTGCTTCTACTTCTAAGTGGGACTTTCCTTCTATTTGGGACTCTGTCCCGAAAGCTTTTAGCTCCAACTTTAACACTTGGGACTCTTTGCCTTTTGAGACTGATGTGCCTTTACAGTAAACAACTTTATAGCAACTAACAACTGCTCTGCTCTTTGAAGATTTAAACCCACAGCAATCCCAACATGGGGGGAGAAGGACTTGGGGATGCTGGTGGGTGAGAGGCTGGACATGACCCAGCCATGGGCACTCCCAGCCCAGAAAGCCAAACGTGGCTGCATCCAAAGCAGTGTGGGCAGAGGGGAGGGAGGGGGTTCTGCTCCTCTGCTCTGCTCAGGTGAGACCCAGCTGGAACCCTGCATCCAGTTCTGGGGTCCCTGCACAGGAAGGCCATGGAACTGCTGGAGGGAGTCCAGAGGAGAGACACCCAGATGACTGGAGGTGTGGAGCATTTCTCTTATGAGGAAAGGCTGACAGAATGGGGACTGTTCAGCCTGGAAAAGAGAAGGCTTCAGGGTGACCTAATTGTGACCTTCCAGGACATAAAGGGGGCCTGCAAGAAGTATGTAGAGGAAATTTTTACAAGGACATGTAGTGACAGAATAAAGAGGAATGGCTTTAAACTGAAAGAGAGTAGGTTTAGATTAGATATTAGGAATAAATTCTTTGCTGTGAGGGTCATGAGGCACTGGAACAGGTTGCCCAGGAAGCTGTGGGTCTCCCACCTCAGCAGTATTGGCTAGACTGGGGGAATTTGAGCAATCTGGTCTAGTGAAAGGTGTCCCTGTCCAGAGCAGAGAGTATGTGGCTTGATGACCTTTAAGGTCCATTCCAATGCAAGCCATTCTATGATTCTGTGGTTCTATGATTCTAACTCTGATCTACGGACCTGACTTTCTCAGCTTGAGCCGGGATGTGCCTCATTGCTAGAAACTGGGCTGTTCTTAAACAGTTCTGCTTTTCCATTCTGACTGCTGCCAGACTGTGTCCTTGATGGTCAAAGCATTGACTCAAACTGGCTTGCTCCTATGCCCAGCGCCTGAGTAATATTTTCCGGGTGAAACAGCCTACGTGTACAGAGCAAGCCCTTAACATAGAGTCAGTTATTTCTAGAATCCCAAAACAGACAGTTCAGAAGGTTCTGCAGCCCATAAAAAGAGGACTATTACAAAAAATGCCATTAGTAACTACTCCTGGAGGCTTCTTTTAATTTAAATACTGGAGTTGGATGAATTCAATGTCTTCAAGGAGCTGGCTAAGAACTAAATAAAACCAGAGAGGGAAAGGACAGTTATTTCAAACTTGATTCTGACCCCAGAGTGTGACAACAGGGATGATTTCAACTCATCTTTGATAGCTGATGAAGAGCTCAAATATTCTGATTATTGAAATGTATCAAATTACTTCCCTTCTCTAATCAGTGAACTACCGCTTTAATTATTACAAAAAGGTCATACAGTTTACAATTAAAACAAAGTAGGTGTTAAATTAATAAAACAGTAATAGTTTGAGAAAATTAATAGCATTTGTGATTCCATGTATAACACTTACAAAGACAGGGTAATTCAATAAATGGAACTATTACCATTTGTGGAAGATGTGTCCAGTTATACCAAAAGTACTTGAGTACAGCATATACCTTCCAGCATGGGAAAGACTTCATATATGTAAAACTACATCAGGTTTTATTATTAAATATTAGTTATTATGAACATATATGTATACATTCATTACAGCTATTGTTCAAAAAAGCAAAAGCCATGACAGCTGGGTACAGAAACCAGATGCCAAAGCATGAAGATGACAGCAGAGGTGGCAACAAAACTGGAAAGGAAGCTGATCTGGCAGCCACTCTTTCATGAAGAAAACCTAATTTGCGGGAGAAAATCTTCAAAGTTTGGCAAACTGGTTCCTTGGGGAACCTAGACTTGTCTCAAAGCTTCCCAGATCTTTGTCCAATAAACTGGAAAAACTGGAAAGGTCCATAACTGCTAATATATGACTAGATGAAAAGATACTGCCTCATGGGCAGTACACAAATTCTTCCAAGTATGAACGCAAAAGATTTGTTGAGATTGTAGAAACTCTAACTATGCCCCAAATTCACCATTTCCAGATTATAAACAAAATAATACTAAAAATTAATCACAACAACAACAACAAAACAAAGTGATATCTGACTAAATGACTAAAAGGTGCACTGGATTATAAAGCGCAATTCTGGGTGTCGGCAAATTTCCGAACTTTTGCCGATATATCAGGTGCACCGCACTATAAGGTGCACTTTTTTTTTGCAGTGAGGATCTGCCACCAACTCCCCCTGCGCAGTTTCTGGCCGAAGCCCCCCCTCCACCCGGCAGCCACGGGCCCCCGGGCTCACCTGCACCCAGCAGCCGCAGGCCCCTGGGCATGCCTGTACCCGGCAGCCGTGGCTCCGCAGGCCCTTCTGCACCCAGCAGCCATGGCTCTGCAGGCCCCCCTGCACCCGGCAGCCGTGACCCCGTGGGCCCCTGGGCCCCCTGCACCCGGCAGCCATGGCTCCATAGGACCCCCTGCACCCGGCAGCCATGGTGCCATAGGCCCCTGGGCCCCCCTGCACCCGGCCGCCGCGACCCCGCAGGCTGCTGGCCCCGCCTCCACCTGGCAGTCGCAGCCCCGTGTCCCCGCCTCCATCTGGCAGCTGCGGCCCCGCTGGCTCCCCCCGCAGTTCATGGTTCACACTTCTGGATTGGCAAATTTACGAACTTTGTCCATATATAAGGTGCACCGGACTATAAGGTGCACTTTGGGGTTCGGGCCAAAATTTAATCAAAAGGGTGCATCTTATAGTCAGGAAATTACTGTATTTAACAGGTTTACAGGTCTAGAAGAGTTACGCTGAACCGGAAACAAAAAACACAACCCAAAGAAGAACTTGCATCGAAAATTCCAGCAAGAGTGGCTTGTGACTAAAGTTTGATCTAAACAAGACATCAAGACATAAACGGTGGACCAAGCAACAGGCACAGCACAGACAACACTCAAAACATTCTTCGCTATGGAAACTGGTGTCCCATGTGACCAAACATTATTGATTCAAAAGAAAAATTAAGCAGAAACTAAATAAACCTCAAAATCTAATGTATATAAAGAGTGGAAGAGTGGCTGCAAGAGATGCAGATTAATTATATCATAAAGGAAATGCTGTAAGTTTTCAAGCTTATCAACCTTCAGAGAACAAAATGGATTCTAAGATCTCTGTCACTGTCATTAGCTAGTTGACAGTAGCAAATGGAAAAAGCCTTCTTATGTTTGGTCTCTGCCTGGCAAAGCATGTTTTTACATTTGTATCAACAATGTTGAAAATCCTTTGGTAATAAATCTCAAAAGGAAAATTAACTGAATTTTTTGACCAATATCTGATATAATTCCAAGTTATTATGTGCCCTGAAAATATATAGTTACAACAGTTAATCTTGAAGTTTAATGGCCAAATTCTGACAACTTTGTCTTCTGTGCTTTGTGATTTAAAGGCAAAAGCATACTCATTAAGACTGAGCTTTAATAGAACTACCATACCACATTTAATGCCAGTAATGAAGATGTAATTACAGTAATTTCATGACTATAAGGCGCACCCTTTTGACCAAAATTTTTCCCCAAACCCGGAAGTGCGCCTTACAGTCCGGTGCACCTTATATGAAGTACAAAGTCGCAACATTTTCCACCCCGGAAATGTGAGCCATGGGGGGGGCCAGCAGTGCCGTGGCAGCCGGGTGGAGGTGGGCCCAGGGGGCCGTGGCACCGCCCCTGTCGGGTCCAGGAGAACCAATGGCTGCCGAGTGGAGGCGGGGCCAGGTGCCCACGGCACCGCCCCTGTCGGGTCTGGGGAGGCCCAGGGGCCCATGGCTGCCGGATGGAAGTGAGCCTGGGAGCCCGCGGCACCCCCCTCCTTGGTCCATGTGGGCCCGGGGGCCCATGGCTGCCGGATGTAGGCAGGCCTGGGGGCCTGCAGCACCGCCCCTCCCAGGTCTGGGCGGACCTGGGCACCCGCAGCCCCCCCCTCCTGGGTCCATGCGGGCTACGGGGCCCGCGGCACCCCCCCTCCCGGGTCCATGCGGGCTCGGGGCCCATGGCTGCCGGGTGGAGGCAGGCCCGGAGGCCCGCGGCACCACCCCTGTCAGGTCTGGGAGGGCCAATGGCTGCCGAGTGGAGGTGGGGCCGGGTGCCCGTGGCACACCCCCTCCCGGGTCTGGGCGGGCCCAGGAGCCCATGGCTGCTGGGTGGAGGCAGGCCCAGGGGCCCGCGGCACCCCCTCCTCTCGGGTCCATGCGGGCTCGGGGGTCCATGACTGCCGGGTGGAGGCAGGTCTGGGGACCTGCGGCACCGCTCCTCCCGGGTCTGGGCGGGCCTGGGCACCCATGGCACCCCCCTCTCCCGGGTCCATGCAGGCTCGGCGGCCCGTGGCTGCCGGGTGGAGGGAGGCCCGGGGGCCCGCAGCAGCCCCCGCTCCCAGGCCATGCGGGCTCGGGGCCCATGGCTGCTGGGTGGAGGCAGGCTCGGGGGCTCACGGCGCCACCCCTGTCGGGTCCTGGCGGGCCCGGGGGCCAATGGCTGCCGGGTGCTGGCGGGGCCTCAGCCAGCAACCTCGCAGGAGGAGCTGGGGGCAGAGCCTCGCTGCAAAAAAAAAAAGTGTGCCCTATAGACGGGTGCGCCTTATCTGATCTACAATGTTGCGAGTTTTGCTGACTCCCGGCAGGTGCGCCTTA
>PYHW01010435.1:613753-625508 GCA_013186435.1 Turdus rufiventris | reverse complement strand
AGGCGCACCGGACTATAAGGCGCACTTCCGGGTTTGGGGAAAAATTTTGGTCAAAAGGGTGCGCCTTATAGTCGTGAAATTACTGTACATGCAGTTGGTGATGCTTGGAAAGTGTGTCTCCTCAAGTTTGTATCCCAGAGTGATCCCTTGAGAACTCAAGATGACCAAAGCTGGCATGGAAAAATACAGAGTCTGAGATCTGCTTCCACCAGAAGCGATTTCCTCTATGGGACAATGCTCTCCAAGCAAAGGCAGCTACTCAAAAAGAAGGAAAGAAAGAAAAAATAAAGATTAAACTACTCTGAAAAGACTGACTGTGAATTTGCAGTCTAAGAGACAGAATCTGATACATTACATTGAAAGATCCAAAGCCATACAATATGATACAAGCATAAATAAGACACAGACAAAGGCCAAGTTTAGCTGTCACTTGGTAAGGATAGATGGGTTGTGTGGTAAAGAAAGCAGCTATGGCCTTTACGTGTCTGCAGGGGCCTGGCAGCTGTGCTCCTCTGACTGCAAGACCTCCTGTGCAGGGAGAGCCAGCCCCTGCTCTGGGTCCTTGACCTGAGGGGCAACAAAGGGAGCAATGGTCAACTGCAGTAAAAAAGCCCCTCAACATTCAGGTTTTAGATTAATGTGAGTACTGCCTTGACAATTCCTTGTCATTGCACACATTTAATTTTGTTAGCAAAACCTTTTTCTGTTATTTAAGTAAGCTTGAATCTGGTGGACATACTAAAATATGTTTTATGTTCTGCATAATACCAGATTTTTATTCAAATGTATTCATTACAGACAGCAGTTGTAGAAAGGTAAGAACCTGCTATGGCCTATTTTGTTAATACAGATATATCTATCTTGCCATAATGGAGAAAAGAAATCCATTTAAAAGGCACCATTAAACTATAAAACGAGTACCCATGCTATGTTTTAAAAATATATTGAATTTTAGAACTGCACTCAATTAAAATAAAGTATAAATTAAGAAACGGGATCCAATTTAAGTCACAGAAAACAAACAGAATTCACTGTGTGTTTAATTTGTCACCTCTTCTTTTGGAAACTGAAACTGATTCAAGTCAGCTAATGACTAGGCCATAAAATTGTTCACCCTGTATTCCCTTACTGTAACAGCATTAATGACTGTCTATCAACAAATTAAATCAGCAGAACAGCAAGCATAGACAAATAATTAAAACAAGCCCTGAACTCTGGCTACTGGACATTTTTTATAGCTTGCAGGTGGAATAGAGTTGTATGTAATTCACCAAACACTCTGAAGTATTCACCTCAGTTTTAGAGGAGAATTTTTTTCCCCCCAGCTAAATATTATCCTATACAATAGGACAGGATTGAGTGTTTAAACCACACCTGGATGGTCAGGTTTTCCACTCTTTTGAAAGTATTTCTTAACAGCAGAGATGTGTTCAGTTAGACTGAATATGTAAGTTTGACACTATCTCCTTTAGAAAGGAGGTGGAAATTCTGTACGAAACCACTGAATTCTTTGGCAGTTAGAGAAGGTAAAAAAAAATGAGCATTTTAGACTTGTGATTGAATCCTTTTAAAACCTTAATATTTGTAACTTCTACCTAGACACAGTATAATGTCAATGTTTTCCCTGTAATGTGCAGGTGCCATTGCACATTTGTTTCTTGGGTAGTTCATAAAATAAACAAATTAATGATGCTTCAGTGCCTAGTGAGTACACGACTGAGTAAATAAATAACTGCAGAAGACTACTTATCCTTGCAATTTTAAAATCAAATCATATCAATAGTGTATTTTCTGGTGAAAAAACCCAACAAACCAACAAACTAGTGAAAACATAATACTGTCATTTAACACGACAACTCAAAATTTCTCTTATCGGTAAAGCCTGAGAACAACTTAGAATCATAGAATGGCCCGGGTTGAAAGGGATTTTAAAGATCATCTAGCTCCAATCCTCCTGCTTTGAACACGGACGCCTTTCACTAGACCAGGTTGCTCAGAGATCCATCCAGCCTGGCCTTGAATATTTGCAGGGGTAGGGCATCCACAGCTTCTCTGGGCAGCCTGTTCCAGTGTCTCACCACGCTCACAGTCAAGAATTGCTTCCTTACACCTAATCTAAACCTGCTCTCTTCCAGTTTGAAGCCGCTCCCCTTCACCCTGTCCCAACATGCCCTTGTAAAGAAAGTCTCTCTCCATTTTTCTTGTACACTCCCTTCAGGTACTGGACGACTGCAATTAGGTCACCCTGAAGTCTTCTCCAGGCTGAAAAATCCCAATTCTCTTAGCCTTTCCTCATAGGAGAGGTGATCCATCCTCCTAATCAGCTCTGTGCTTCAGCTTGTTGGCATTTAGCCAGGCAAACATGCATTAACCTTGATGATGTTGCCACTGCATTGGCATAGTGCATGAAAACATCCACTCGTTTTTTTAACGGAGAATATTTTCTTTTTATGACAGTCTCACACTACTCAGATCTTCCCCCCAAGCACACTTTAATAAAAATGCTGGTAATTACGGCAAAAATCAACAATTTCAGCTGTCAGTCATTCCTGGAGAAAAAACATAAATACGGTAGAGAGCATGATGGTGCGAAGGAAAAGATATGGGGCTACGTCCTATCCCGCTCACTTTCCCTCATCCGTGGATGAAAGCTCGGAGCCGCGGCTCGGGCACCTCCCGCTCTTCAGACACGGGCAGTTCCGAAGGAAGCCTCGTGCGGGAGCTCAGCTACCAGTCGCCCATCCAGATCTGGGCTGGATCACCCTCCAAAGCAACAGGGCATGTTTCAGGCTCTACCAACAGGTTTCCCTCCCAGCTTCCACGGTACGCGGCCGGGATGGGCCCGGTGTCCGCCCTGCCCTGCCCTCGCACGCCGCGGCGGGCTCGGCCCCGGGGCGCGACCCTGAAGGGCGCCGGGGTCACCACAGCGGCCGCGTCCCTTTGCCCCTCTCCGGGAGACACGGGCTCTCTCCGCCCGGACGAGGGCGGGCGTGCCCGTGTGGGGCTGCTCCTCTCACCGTCCGCCTGAGCAGGGAAGACACCATCCCCCCGCCCAAAAGAACCCGTGTGCGTTCGGCGGAGACACTCCGCGGCACTCTCAACCCCGTGCGGCGGCGGGGCAGGGCCGAGCCCCATGGCGGGGAGGAGGAGCAGGAGCAGCCGCAGCTGGGATTGGGGCCCGGCGGCACCGCCCGGCCGGCCGGGGGGGAGGAGGCGGCGGGAGGAGGAGCGGCGGCGTGGACCGCAGCGAGCTGGCGGGGCTCGGCACGGCGGTCCCTGAAGATGGCGGCGGCGGAGCCGGGCGCTGGTCCCGCCGGCGGGGGCTCCGTGCCCGTCCTTTTCTGCTTCTCGGTTTTCGCGCGGCCCTCCAGCGTGCCCCACGGCGCCGGCTACGAGCTGCTGATCCAGAAGTTCCTCAGCCTGTACGGGGACCAGATAGACATGCACCGCAAGTTCGTGGTGCAGCTCTTCGCCGAGGAGTGGAGCCAGTACATCGACCTGCCGAAGGGCTTCCTGGTCAACGAGCGCTGCAAGGTGCGCCTGGTCCCGCTGCAGATCCAGGTGAGAGCTGGCGGCGCCACAGGTGCGTGCGAGGGCGGGCGGGCAGCCCGGCCCGGCCCTGTTTGTCCCGCCGCGGCAGCCCCCGGTCCCCTCCAGGAGAAGCGGGCGATCCTGGAGCAGGCTGGGACCTGGGCGCAGCCCCCACAGCCCGCGCTCGCTCGTCGCTCCGTGGGAACTTTTGGTTTCCTGAGCCGGGGAGGCAGGTGCGCTTTGCGCCACTCGCATGTGGTAACCGGCCTTGCCTTCAGCCAGCCCGAACTTGGTTGGTTTCGTGGGTGCGAGCATAAGTCAGGTCGCTGCAGTAATCTGTGCTCTCCGTTAAAGCAGGCGGCTGGTGCTGCCCGGCCTTAACCGGAGGTAATGCTGCGAGGTGGAAACTCAAAGGGTTCCGATAAAGTGGACTCTACCAGAGCTCGGTGTCTTGGCTTGTAGTTCGTCGGCACCTCTGTATCCCTCTTTGCCTCAAAAAGCTCTTTCCCGTATACTGGTTAATAGCTTGGTAGTTCTGTAGCCACAAACTAAGAGGCCAGACTGCCAGATAGATGCAGTTACAGATGCTTTCCTATGAAGATACTTTTATGCCCACTGGAGACAGGTGAGAGCTCTACTGTGATACTTCCACTCAAAATACACTGCTACTTCCTTTCTCCATTATCAAAGAATTTGGCTTTAAAAAACCCAACAAACCAAAACAAACTCCAGTAATAAACCCCACATCATTGCTGTTTTCATTTTTTTCAAACTCATAATTAGGAAGTTTTAGTTTGCCTAGCCAACATTTCTGAGAAGTTGCAAAAGTGTTATCATAAAAGCTGAAACATTGCTTGTCTTCTCTTAATGTTTTCAGACGTGGCTAATTCGCCTTGTTTGTAAACTCCGCTTACTCATAGTGTCTTGTACGCATAAACTCTCAAGGTGGGCTGTCTGCTTGCACTGTACATCAAGGCTGCCTTTGGCATCTTTTGTTTTATTCTTAACCTCATGTATGGAAAGAATGGTTGATAAGAGCAAACTAGTTTAATGACTTATTATTAACTCTCATCATATACTCTCATCATACTGTGTTTAAAACTTTCCTGTTTCTGGCTTGTAATTAGAATTTAGGGGGCCCAGTCAGAAAAACTGGAAAGGAACAGGCTTTCCAACTTGCAAAAAGAGTTGGTATGAGTGTTAATTAAAGCAAGGATTTTAAAACAGAATTTGTGTATTCTGGGCATATCACAGTGATGCAGGTCAGAATTTTGGTTCTCATTTGTGCATGCAGATCACTACTCTGCAAAGACTCCGTGCAGATGCCTTCTGCACTGAAACTGTAAACGCAGCTCAAGCATTTCTAGCAGGACATATGTCTGGGAATAATAAAGGTCAGTATTGAGACAGAGAAGGATGCATCACTCCCAAGGTGCAAATTGTGCTAGACAGCTTTGACTGCAGGGATTCAGGATGAACCAATATTTTATGCATTATTGCCTATTTCATTGCTTACTTACACCAATACTTTTGCAGTTCTGTGACAATTGCAGGTGTTGATATGAAAAGGATGGTTGTTTGTGGGTTATTCCTTGATATGTTTCAGCAGCTGTGAAAGAGCTGAAGACATCTCAACTGAGACATCACAATGATGTCAGTCAGTTTGCCTTAAGCCAGCGACAGGTGCTCAGAGATCACTTGTTTGAGAAACATTTGGTATGATACAGACACAGCTGTGGTTTTTAAGACCTTTAGGACTTAGTGATGGGAATATTATACTTTTTGTGTATTCATTCAGGCATTGCCACTATTATATGCCCTTTTTTCCATCCCTCCCACCTTTCCTCCCTTCCTCTCTCTCTCCCTGGTGTTTTATCTGCAGTTACATACAACATTGATTTATCAACTCTGTGTGTGGCATAGTCAGTTGAATCACTGTCTTGGATATATGTTTCAAGAGGGACAACTTTTGCTCGCTGATGTGATTAGACTTGCATATTTAGAAAGATATTTCTGGTTTAAAATTAAAATTCAGAGATGATAACAACTGTATCCCTAGAAAATAATTTCAGTGTTTTTATGTGCATGTTTTATGAGGTATATGTATGCAGTTAGTTGGAGGTAGCATTTTAACCTTTAAGGCAGCTAGTGCCCATAATTTCTGGAATGTTATCCTTCCATTTTGATTCCTGTGCAGGCCTGTCTAGAAGGATGCCTTTTGATACAATAGCTCACAAAATGTCAGCATCAAATGACTGGGCTGCTTCAATTTCTTGTCCCTGCAGCTGAGGGGGGCAGTAATCTCGCAGAGAAATTGCCATATGCCACCCTTGGAAAGCCACTCCATGAACTCAGTTCAAGGCTTGATCTGTACAGGGATATTTGCTCTATGGTTGTTTTATGCCTTTCTACCATCCTCATATATGTACATTTGTTTGGTTTGCGAGTCCTGACGGGAAGCAGTCACTTAAGCTTTTGATGGCCATGCAGTGTTAGGCAAGCTGGTGGGGTGCACTACACTGTGATGTTCTGCCTGACTGCTGCTCCTCAACTCGAATCTCCTCAGCCACAGACATGCAGTGAAGAAGGACTGCCTTTAGAGGAGAGAAGTAGGGAAAAAGACTTTGGTGATATCCAAATAAAAGGCAGCTATATGCACATTACAGCTGTGTAATAGAGGAGTTCAGGCAGCTTTCAAATATTTAACCAAAAGAGGCTATTTCACAGTTGCTGTCATAACTTCAAGGTGACTTCTTCTTAGGAGGACTTGTGCTCTGTATACACTGCTAAACCTTAAGATACTGAAGCTAAAAGAGTAAAATTATTGCTGACATCATTGCATGAAGCATGTCTATTTCAGGATGTTTTTTTGAGACAGGTTAGTGTCTCGGGTGTATCGTTCTTGAAAAAAACTGCTTGCAGAATGATATTCAGCTGTTGCTGAATGATAAGGTAAATAAAATACAACAATTAATACACACATTTTTGTTCTTATTCCACATATCTGATATTGCTTGGAGGATAATCTGGAATTAGAACTAACTCAGGAACCCAAGCCCATTTTCTGAAGTCCAGGAAGGGCCAAAACACAAATTTCAGGGGTATTATTTAGGGGTTTTAGGGTGAAATTATGAATTTTGATACATTAGCTAATTCCTGAATAAATAAGTTATTTAAAAAGCAGCATGTGGCACCTTAAAGAAGGAAAAAAAAGGGCTGAAAATACTGAAAGAGGATTTTTTCCCCGTCAAATCCAGGCTCCTTGTTTATCTTTACTCTTCAGCAAGCATTTTAGTAATTTTAAATTTTGCTGAAGACTTTTCTACTACATTTGCTATATGTACATCATGTGGTTTTTTAACTAAATCCGTCCTTTTTAAATGCTGAATTGCATGTAAAAGGCTGCACATTGACTTAGCATAAGATAAATATTTATGTTTCTAAATTGAAACACTTGTAACCTATTTTTCTCTTGGAGTACATCAAACTGAATTTATTCTTTTTTTTTTTTTTTTTTTAATTTGAAAGCTAGACAGCAAAGTACAACTGAATCTCACAGGTTTCATTTAAGAAATACAGAAGAAAAGGTGGTAGCTTCTTTCTGTTGTTGTCTCTTCTATGCCATTCTTGAAATTCCGAGGTTGCAACATTGCCAGTTTGCCCTTTTGGTAGGTAAACGTGGCATGAGATTTATGAAGCCACTAGCCATGTCAAATGGGGTTATTTCTTTGCTTCCAGTCTCTTGTTCATTACAAATACTGTGAGGAAATTTTATTTTGTATATATTATGATTTCTTGGACTTGGAACAGAGAAAGTATAGATTAAAAGCCAGTACATGTGAATATTTTTGTAAAGCTGAACCTGTAATTATAGTGCTTCATCAAAGTCACATTTTGTGTGATTAATAAGAAGAGATGATACAGATATGAAAAATCACCTTTCCCACCTAGATCTTTTCGAGAGTTGGATTTAAAACTGTACGTAACTCGTGACAGCATACCTTTAAATCCTGGTCTGGACAAGGTCCTAGAGATGACTTCTTTAGCTGGGTGAAAGGGCTTCATCAGGTTACGGGGCCATTTGATGTACCTATTCCAGTTGTGCTGTGGGTAACCTTCAGCTGAAGGACAGAAAATCCTAACTAAGATAAATGAAGGGCAACAGATGGAAATGCTTGTATACTGTTATGGGGAACTTCAAGTCGTTTGGGTTTTGGTGGTTTGTTGTTTTGTGGGGGTTTTTTTTGATGGGCTTATTTTGTGTTCAAGTTGTTTGATGTTAACTGTGGCTGAGTAGAGTGGCTGAGTAGAGTTATATGCAGGGTGGATTCAGGCAGGTACTGTGAGGCTGCAGTGGCTCACAATCCTTGCCCAGCCTGCCTCTTTCTGCAGTGAAATCAAACAGGTGTTGATGTGCAAGCCCAGGTTTGATGCTTAGGTGTAGTTTTACCCTCACCCCAGCTCTTTGGGATGTAGCACTGGGGAAGTCTGAGTGATTTTCACTGTCAGGAGGAGCTGTCACACATGACCCTGACACCGTCTCCTTGTAGAAGGGGAGGATGGCATTGAAAGCAAATGAGTAGGAGGATTTACATGGCACACTAAATAGTAAACTTTTCCTTTGTACATAGCAAATACTTACATTAATTTATTTATGGGCTGTGTTAGCTACTATTTATGAAACTGAATTTCAAACTGCTTTCGTCCGCACTCTGTCCTACCCACATCTGCTCTTCCAGGTAATGCCAGCAAGTGCTGACTCTTTGATCTTAGCATCTATTTCTTTGTTCTGCCACAATTCAGACTGCAAGTTAATTAGAAACAAATACGAAAATCAATATATGAATTATTTGTATTAGATTTTGTAAAAGCTTTTATTTAGCAAATATACAATTGACACTATTTATTTTAGAGAGCTGCTGGTGTGGATCTGAAGGCATAAATTAAATCATATGAAACCAACTTGAAAATAAAGAAGAGCAGGTATAGTGCTTTTTCCCCTGCTCCCTGTGCTTTGACATAAATATATGAGATTCAGTAGAAGTCTATAACAAGAATACTCCCTGGCTGGAAAGACAAGTCAGTTTTCTTCTGCACTTCGCTGTCAAATCAGAATAAAATTGAATCGTGCTCTATAATATGACTTCCAAATCCACTGTTTTAAATTATTCCATTATCCTTGTCTTTGATGGAACTGCAAATACTGTTTTTGCAGAAGATCCCAGGATGGAAGGAACTGCAAAGCATCTGAAAAAGCAGACTTCAGGTATTTCAAGTTGGAGAAATGACAAGTTGGAGAAACACAGTGCAATAAGATGCATTTCAAAATGGAAGTAGCAATGTAGAAATAATCAGCTACACAAACAGATTATGAGGGAGAGTTCAGGGGATGATTTGTAAATTTAAAGTGCACCTCAGGAATCTAAGTATCCATGAATTATGAAAAGAGAAAATACTGTACTGGAAAGTACAAAATAAACAGGGCCTGGAAGTGCTGTGAATTGGCTGATATTTGAGGCCCTGCTAGAGTGGTGGAGTAGTATGGGCAGAGAAACACTGCTGTGATAGTGGTATTGAGTGCCTCATTCCAGACTGCAATTTGAAGACTGCCCCAGGGAGTACCATGAAAATAATTTGAGTTGTAGGAAGAAATACTAGAAGCATTAAATATATTTTAGAATAAGGAGAGGGAGGAGAAGGTGTAAAGGGAGACTTAAAGGTCTGACTCTTGAGGTCTGATAATTAGTTTTGCATGTGGTTATCTATGTGAAAGAGGATGGTAACACTCCTGTGTTTCAAATTCACTGTGGACCTAACTGGAAATAACACTTTTAAATGTCAACAAAGGAGCTGTGGGTGAGAAAACGCTAGAAGGTAACAGTAACAGAGCTGTGGGATGGTTTTTATAGGAGTTCTATTTCTGATGGGTCAGACCATGTGGTTATCTATGAAGACTACTTATGTTTGTTTGATCCTTCTGTAGGGACAGACTATGCAACTTGTTGAAGACTTTCCTACTCTATTCACATTTGTTCCTCTGCTGGGGATGGTGGTACCATCTGGTCCACTGGCAGAGTAAAGTGCATACCAAGGCAGTAGATTAACTTCACGTAGATCATTCTGTAGTCCATCATGGTTTGTGGTAGTTTGGACAGATCTTAAAAAATTACAGAATCAATTAGACAGTAAAAGACCTCAGAGATCAAGTCCAACCTATGACTGGGCACTGCCATGTCAATTAGATCTTGGCACCAAGTGGTACTCCAGTCTTTGCTTCAACGCCTTCAGTGACTGTGACTGCCACCTCCCTGGGCAGCTCATTCTAATATCTAATCATCCTTTCTGTGAAGAAACCCTTCCTAATGTCCAACCTAAACCTCCCCTAGTACAGCTTTTAATGTGATGGAAAGATTTCAAGGAGACAATAATTGTCTTTGCTTATCATATAAATGCTAAGACAAAATGACACATTTCATGAGTAGGAACCACACTTACAAATATTGTTTATTCCAATTATTCTATTTTTGTTGCTGAATGGTAGTAAAGTTAAATGTCATGATTGACTTCTGTGTGGTAGTAAGTGCCCGAGCTGGAATGGGTCGCAGTAGGTGCTCCCTGTGGTGTTGCATTGTATCTTAGTATTGCCTGCCAACTGCTTTTTGCGTTGTTCAAGCATGTAGATGGATGGTATTCAAGAACAAGGTGGTTATTTAATTTTATATCCAATCATTCTTGGTCCCAGGCATCATTCATTACCTGGTATAGAGTTGCAGGAGTGTTATTTGGGAAAAATATCTACAGGCTGCCTTCCCTAACCTCTTGATCAAATCCGCTGCTGCATTGCTGAATGCTGAAAATCTCCAAGGGTGGAGATCTCAAAACTGTGATAACTTTTTTCAGTGCAGCTGTATCTTACTGGTGAAAAAGATTTCCCTGTTGTAAATAATGCCTGTTGTGATGGTCTTCTGCTTTCCTGTGGTATCAGTGAGCCCAGTGTTAGATCATCTGCACTGTGGTTGTTACTGCATTTGCCTCTGTAACTGCTTGTATTAATCTGAGAATTGAGGGAGTTTGGCATTTACAATTGTTAGCACGCAAGTAGTTTTCCCAACAGTTTGAACAGGCATATGTTTAAGCATGGCCATTATTAAGCTTGGCCTTGGGAATTGAGATCAACAGCATTTTACTCTGGAGACATGTGGTGGATCAATAATAGTTGTGGCACTGATATTTATCAATTACAATTCCTTTGTGGTGAGTTAACCTTGGTTGGCCACCAGGTGCCCACCAAGTTGCTCCATCACTTGTCCTTAATAGGACAGAGGGGAGAAAGTATGACAAAGAAGCTCATGCATCAAGGTAGGGACAGAGAGGGATCACTTACCAATTGCCATCACAGACAAAACAGACTTGGGGAAATGACTTTAATGTACAGTAATTTCACGATTACAAGCCACACCATTTTGACTAAAATTTTGCTCCCACCCCGGAAATGCAGCTTACACTCAGGAGCGGCTAATACGTGAATAATTTTCTGACATTTCCAATCCCGGAAGCGCAGCTGAGGTGCAGAGCCAAGCACCTGCCAGTAAAACCCGGGATTTCGTGATTGTTACAAATTGGTTACTCTGTTTCGAGCCGGGCTCCCTGCCGGCAGTAGTGGGGGGGGTGGGTGTGAAGGGGTGGGAAGGCAGGGGACTCCCTCCTTCAGGAAGTGCAGCCCAGGGGAGAGACAGGGCTCCGTGCTGCCATCCCCTCGGGAGGAGGCAGGGGGCTCCCTCCTGCTGGCCCCGTGGCTTGGTAGGGAGGCGGGGTCTCTCATCCTCTCCTGCCACTGCTGCGGGAGCGGGGGGGCTCCTTCCCCGCCTGCTGCCACTGCCGTGGGTGCCAGTGGGCTCTGTGCCCCTCTGCCACTGCTGGGCAGTGCCGGGCCGGGGCGAGCGAGCCAGGTGGCAGTGGCAGCTGGCCCCAAGTGACCCTGCCGAGCGGCAGCACCGAGCTGGGCCACCTGGCCCCGTCAGCAGCCCCGAACGGGCCAAGCCTGCATGGCTCCGAGCCGAGCCAGTAAACCCCCCCAACCCCGATCCGTTACGGCAGCTTTGTTGCACGTGGGTCCTCGCTGCAAATGACAGAGTGGCTTATAATCAGGTGTGGCTTGTGTATGAACAAAGAACAAAATGTTGCCGACACCCGGAGATGCGGCTTATAGTCAGTGCGGCTTGTA
>PYHW01010435.1:596363-612042 GCA_013186435.1 Turdus rufiventris | reverse complement strand
TTCCCTTGCTGTAATTCAGGCAGTATATTCCTCTGCCCTATTCAAAGTTCAGAAATTTCCATGAACATTTATGCTGACTTGTGCTTCCCACCTAATAAAATCTTGATTACATATTGATGACTATACCAATCTGTTCAGTATCAGCTACTTGTTTGAATTTAGAAACATACCAAATCAGGCTTGAAAAACTTTTCTCCTATTTTGACTCAAAGTAACATAAATCCATAATGTAGCAGAGGTATTGCAGGCTCTTCTTCATTCTGCTGCATTTGTGAAAGGATGTCCACTGCCATGAATAACATTACCTTTATTTCATTTTTCAGATTACTACTTTGGGCAACCTGACACCCTCAAGCACTGTTTTTTTCTGTTGCGACATGCAAGAACGATTCCGGCCTGCCATCAAATACTTTGGCGATATCATCAGTGTGGGCCAACGACTGGTATGTCTGCTATTTTTTTTTCTTGTAGTGAGTTTTGATCACTCATTGTAAACTATTATTGTGCATACAGTCTAATGATTACTTAATATTAGGTAATAGCAATGTCTTTGTTATTACAGGTTTTTTTGGCTTTTTTGGTTTTTTTTGATGTTTCCCTTTCTGTTCTCTTACAGCTCCAAGGTGCACGGCTCTTGGGAATTCCGGTTATTGTCACTGAACAGTATCCCAAAGGTCTTGGCAGCACTGTGCAAGAAATTGATTTAACAGGAGCTAAACTTGTGCTTCCCAAGACAAAATTTTCAATGGTGTTGCCAGAAGTTGAAGCAGCATTAGCAGAGATTCCTGGTGTCCGGAGTATTGTCCTCTTTGGAGTAGAAGTAGGTGTCTTGCCATTCTGATACAGGTTTATGGCCAATGTCTGTTGGCCCTCAAAGGGGGCATCACTTTCTGTAACTGAAAAAAACCAATTCAATTTATATTACTTAGAGGTTAGATATCCTCTACAGAGTATTTTTTTTGTGTTGTCTTTAATATTATCTCAATAAAATTTGAGATGAGATACTTGTAAACTGCAGCCACTTGTCTCAGTCTTAACTGGCATTTAAAACACATATTGAGTTCCGTAATACTGGGGTTGAAAAATAAGTATTTGAACTCTAATTAATTATGAAGTCTAATTTGTGATTGTATTAGTTTCATTTTGTAATAATGGTTTGTTGGTGGATTTTTGTCTTTGATTTCTCTCCTGTAGACTCATGTCTGTATCCAGCAAACAGCTTTGGAATTAATTGGCAGAGGTCTGGAAGTTCATATTGTAGCTGATGCCACCTCATCCAGAAGTATGATGGACAGAATGTTTGCTCTTGAGGTAAGTTTCTAACAAGGAATTTCTATGGACAAAGCAATGGAGAAATGTAGAGTTGAGAAGAGGTGAGTGCTCTGATTCTTAAAATAGCATAGAAAATTGACAAGAAGTACTGTCTTTTTTTTCCCTCCTTAAATTATGATTTAATATGCATAACCCAGTTTGGGATGTTTGGAATTTAAAAGTGATTGTTTCATACAATATAGATTACTCTGTATAAACATTAGCATTTTAGCATACCTCTTAATGCTGTGTTATTTCCGCAGCAGAGTAAAAGTGCTCTAAAGCTTTTGGCTTTTTTGTTACAAAGAGTATTTATTCAGGTGTTGAAATTCTTGAAGTGCAATGAAATACAATATGTGATCCTGTTCAAATCTCCTTATAGGTCTGTCCCTCCTTCTGCTTTTCTTCGTCAGTGCAAATTAAAGCTTAATCGCATGACACTGATTATAGTAAAGATTCCCCTCCCCCTGCTTTTAGGAGCTTAGTCAAACTACATGTTGAGAAAGTGGAGATAAATGTAACAAGAGGATTTAAAAACACGTATAACTGTGTGGTAGAAAATTCATATAAATGATTTTTTGATGGTGTACTCCTAACTTGCCTACAGGCACCACTGTTGAAAGTCAAAACCTGATGTATGTATTAAGTATTGCAATTTTTGCCTCAGGCCCTAACAATTATTTGAAGTAGAAACTAATAATAACCACAGCATGTTATACTTTTTCACAGATTTTGAGAAGACTTAATTTCTTAAAGGCTAAAGAGAAATCCCCAGCATATAGTGATTGATGAAACCCGTGACTTTGATTAAGTGGAAACCTAATGTCAGCTGTCACATAGAGCATAGGGACACACACAGAATACAGGAGTGACTGAAATCATGGGCTTCCCAAATGAATGTGGTGGAGCAGCAGTAAGAGACAAGACAACTATGGAAAACCTGAAATCTGTTTGCCTTATAATGCACATTTTTGAACATTTGTCACTTACACTGTGCATACAGTTTGGGCCAGAGTAAAGGTTAAAGCAGCAAGTAGCTAGCTTTGCTTTACTTTCTTGTCAAAAAGGTATTGATCTTAAAAGTATGATTCCTTGCAAAAGCTGTAAATTTTAAAGTTTTTGGTAAGTTTTTGGTACCTTTGCAACACTTCTCTGTTTTGCTGTGGTCCCTTATGTCGTCAGTCATTACAATATGATTAAGCCAACACTTGCTGTGCGGTGTTGAGCCAGCAGTAACACCGTCTCTGCTGTACATGGCAGCACATACCAACATTGTCCTCTTCTTGTGTTTCAGAGCCTCACTTAAAAATGCTACTGAGGGATGTGGGCTAGAGCAAGCAAGACATGGGCATGCTTGGGAGGAGGAGACCAGGAGAAACAGACATGTGTTGGACATGTCCTTAATCCTGATTTACTGTGGTGTTACATTTCTTAGGGAAGTGGGCAACATACCAAACATACCTGCTTTAGTTTCACCATAGAACTGACATTCCTAGTTCCTTGTCACATTCTTTAAATGAGTGAGTCTTGACATTGTCTCTAGTGCAAATTTATGCAAGCTGGTGAGCTGAGGTGAGTTTTATTGACCAAGGCTGCTGGACCCTTTTCCTTGCCTTTCTAGGAAGATGAGCGTAATATTTTCCTTTTCACAATAACACAGTCTTTCTCTATTCATAGTGATCTTTCAAGAATAATGAAGAGTGATCTTGCAGTGATAACAACTAGCTTCCTCAGCAACCCCAAATAACTCCTATCTGGTCCCACCTGCCCCTTCAGTTCTCCACATTTCCATACATATCACATGTTTTCATTGTACTGGTGATGAATATGCAAATATCTGAGCAGCTGTACTAGAAAGTGCAATTTGACTTAATTGATAATGAAAGCTTTCATGTCTGCTTGGATAACAGGTTGTCTCCACTTCTGTTGTATGCTTAAAAATGACAGCAGGCAACAACTTGCCATTAAAAAATTCCTCAGAAACCAAAAAATAATCTCTAAATTTTCATTGATGAAATAACTCAGCCCAACAGTTCGAAGTTGTGACTATTCTGAATCTCTACCCTGTCTGATGAAGATGATGTCAGTGCTTGGTCTCAGATTAAGACAGTTTAGTCTCTCCTGCTAGATTTCTTTTCTGTTCTTTGTCTTTTCTACTTGTTTCAGCAGTGTGGATGCAACACACTGTCAATAATTTCCTTCTTCTCGAAGACAGCATTCTAAGAAGGCTTGTGGTCTCCTTGAAAATCATCCAATATACTTAGCAAATGCATCTTTTAAATTCTGCTGATCTGAAATCTATAAAAATTATATCTCATCCTAGAAAAGGTATAAGGCAATGCCAGCCTCTTTGGACACATTATGGTATGTTTTGCTTTTAAAGAGAAGATGTTCTCTCTTTTGAACCAACATTTCACAGACAGCTATGATTTTTTTAAGGGTCTAGATTTTTTTCTCATCCACGCTAGTTAAAACCAAAACCTTTGTATTCTTGGAGAGGCTCATGTTGAAAACATCGCCATAATATTTCATATTAATTTTCCAATTTTTCTTCTTTTCTGTATGTGTCTGAGGTTTAAAAAATATGGTTGTACAGAGTAGGAGAGCTGAGGAAGGTAGCTGCTTTGTTTCAGTTTAAGAATATTGCAAGGCTTATTGAGATAATGATAAGAAGGAAGTATCTGTATGATGGCTGGGAAGATGATGGGGGGCATGGGTTAGTCAGCCTTTGCTGAACGTAACTTTGTTATATAAGCAACAGCCACAGTTTTAAAAGTCCAGTAACAATACAGTAGGTCCTGTGCCTTTGGGTATGTGAAGCCCAAGCCCTGTTGAGTTGCACCACCTACAAGATCTAGTAGACCTCTTTTGGTTTTGCTTTCTCTGCAGCTATACATTTTATCCTGTAGCCTGTGAAAACTGACTCTGGAGTTACTCTCTAATGAAACATCATTTAAAAATAACATATGTTGTGACATGATTTATAATGTCTGTAGAAGAGATATTCCTTCTTTCTCCAGTGATTATTGCTACGAGCGTGCACTGTAGTCCAAAAACTGAACTAGTGGTACATAACAAGGACTGAAAGAGGAATTGTTATAATTTCTTGCTTAATGCTTTTAGGTTGGACCTCACTATTTTACTTCTTCCCAGGCCTTTCATCTGCATGAGAGTGAAGAAAGTTGTCTTCTGGCTTATGCAAGGAGAACTGGTTGTTATTAAGACGTGTGGGGCTGCTGCCTATTAAATCTGACTTGGGGAAAGAATCCAGTTCAAGTAGAAAACCTTATTTATAATCCAGGGCAGCTTTTTGCCATGGGAAAGTCAAAACCCAGTCAGTTTTCATCCTAGCTTTATTAATTATACCACTAAGAGGTGCTGGAATGGAATTTGCAGTACTTTTGTTAATAGGAGATTAGGTTTTTAAAAATGCTGTCTGACTTTTCTTTCAAAATTCACTCATTCACATTTGCAAATATCTTACATGATTTCGTCTCTGCTCTTTTATTTTTCAGCGTCTTGCACGTACTGGAATTATAGTTACTACTAGTGAAGCGATATTGCTGCAGCTGGTAGCCGATAAAGAACATCCAAAATTCAAAGAAATTCAAAATCTCATTAAGGCAAGTGCTCCTGAGTCAGGGCTCCTTTCCAAAGTTTAAAGCAGGCATGGAGGAAGCAGATCTCACTGTCCTCTTTACAGAGGAAGGAAGGC
Source organism: Turdus rufiventris (assembly GCA_013186435.1). NCBI lineage: Eukaryota > Metazoa > Chordata > Aves > Passeriformes > Turdidae > Turdus > Turdus rufiventris. Next base: position 607,016 of record PYHW01010435.1, on the reverse strand, counting down.
TGTAAGCGCACATGTACACCTTCTCTCGCTCAAAGTTTGGTAGGAGTATAAAAATAAAAATTGACATACTTGTGCTTGCCTTAGCAAAATTGTCTGGTTATATGTCTGGGTGCCAGTGTGTTCTGTTTAGTTACAGCTGTCAGAGGTTTCTGGTACCATAGGATCCTTTTGTTGTCAAATTTCTTTATTTTAAAAAAATTAACAGAGGTTCCTGCTAGTCCATACTATACACTGATTGTAACAGCTCAAAAAAAATGCATATTTCTTTGACACCTCTTGATTGTGTGCTTTGCAAGCATTCTGTGATGTCCTGTTTTACTTCTGTATTAATAGAAGATAACTGCTTACTGGATAAATGTAATGTGATATGCTTTAATGTTCTATATAAATGAAGTATTTTATTAGGGCATAAATTAAAATTGAGTAATAGACATGACCTATATGTGCATTCTGTTCTCTAGGATAAAATCTAAGCACTTTGCTTCATAGACAAGACACATAAATCAAGCAGAGCTGATGTTTGATTGCCCTAGGTAGCTGAAGTCTGCATCATGACTTTTGATTATACTGAAATTGACTGCCCAAGGCTCTACTTTACTTAAGTGAATACAAACAGAAGACTGTTGTGTAATGAGTTCTTTATAAACAACTGGTGTAGACTCCTTCAGAACTTGCAAATATTACCAAAGCTTTAAATTGGAAATGCTGAAGATGTTTAATAATGAAACCTTTCAGGTTTGAGCACTAAATCTGCTAATATGTTTAGACTTATTTTGCTTTGTTTTACCCCCAGTTTTGTTAGATTGAATAATCCTATCCAATTTACTCAAGAGGGCTCTAAAAGAAGGCTTAGCTTCTCTGGGTTTTTGTGCTTTTTTGTGGGCTATAGTTGGGTGGAGTTTGAATAGAATCCGGTCTAAAAACATTCTTCAGAAAAATGACAGCTTTAAAATAATAATATCTATTTTTTCTATCTAGAACTTATCTTTTAACATGTGATTGTTCATAAAGGCACCTCCTTCATGTTCTAGGGGATTAAACAATGTTGTATAAAGTTTACAGTGTGCCTGAGACATTTATTTTTTTAAAAGAGTACTAGATGTCATTCTAAATACTGATCTTTTTGGTAGAAAAGCTATAAAAGTACATGTATTGTTTTAAATTGCTTCTTTTCCCCACAAGATGGCTCTAAAAGAATTGTTTCATAAATAAAAATAGTTTAAATTGTTTCATATAACCTTTATATGTTCAAAACAAATAAAGAGTTAACATTTACTGTCTCTCTTTCGCTTGTGATATTTATTGTAGAGCAAATCCTGAAAGCTATGTTTGCCGAGGACCTTATTCTAGTTTGTACAACTGTGGAAGTTCTATGGATGTCATGGGAATTTTGTGTAAAGATCAAGGGTGGATAATGTCGAATGATTCTTATCTTCTGCATCTAGTTACAGTATTATTTAACACTCTAGAATATGAGGAATGAACATTATGCTTCAAGCTGGAGGCTGGGATGCAAGTTGTATTAAGAACTTTGTCCTATATCGCTGACCTACTTTTAACCTTATTTTCTGGTATATTAATTGTGTTTCTTAGCAGTACAAAGTTCACTTATAGAAATCAACAGCTGAGCACAAAAATACTATAAATTTCTTATTAAATAATGAGTTTATTGCCTTAATACCTTTATATATTGATGGTACCAAGAGACAGTAATTGAAGGAAAAACTGTAGCATTTTTTCACATGTTTAATTTTGGAACAGTATCAATTCCCTCAAAAAACAAATGCATGGATTTTTAGGAGGCAATGGTATTGGTCACTAAAATGTTACCATTTTAATTGAAAAGTAATTTGAAGAACAGATGTCACATCTTCCTTTACATTCCTTTTTTGCCATAAGGGGAATCATTGAGTAGTAAGATGGCACTTAAGAAGTTGTAAAATACCCTGATATTCTCTGTGACGATTCTACTTATTTTTTCCTTTAATTTGTATCACCTTCTGTGGCATACTAGATTTTTGTCAAGATCCTTAATTTATGGAGTTTTTTCCCTTAGGTTTAAATTGCAAGAATCCAGAAATACTGACGTTATCTTATAAAACTGAGTTCTTAGATGTGAATTTTGGGGCCAAATGCATTCCTCTTTAGTTAGATGGATGCATTATTCAGCATCACATGGGTCATTCAGATGAGATTGTATATGAGTGTGTATTTAAAAAGAAGAGAAAAAAAAGTTGCCATATTTTTCTTACTTAAGGTAAGTTTATTCACAATACATAATTTCCTTTGCTTCTTCATTGCTCTCACGTATTTGCTGTTCTCTGACAAATGGAAGTTCCAGTGCAATAGAACAGCAGAAATGAGTCATTTGAGAAGAGCTCTAAGGGCTATGGCTAGAGTAAGTACTGTTTTGTCCTGCAAGGATAGGAAATAAATTAATGAAATAACATGGAGGAGGATTGCTTGAGGGTGTACTCAGCTGATTGTGAAGAAGGTCTCTGTCAAGCTTTTCTTTATTTGAAGACTTCAATAAGTCTTCAAATAAAGAAAAGTGAAGACACAAATAAGTGAAGACACAGCTGTGGCTAAGCAATACAATTGTTACCTGCTGTAGGTGGCTTCAGCATCATTTCTCTTTCCTTGGGGAAGCAGAAAGACATTTCTTGGTGGAGAAGGGTGGTTTATTTTCCCTTGTAGGAGTTCTGATTCTGTGCAAGGTTGCTAATACTTGTTTACTTCACTATAGTATTTGATACATAAATGCTGCAGTAAGTATAGTAAGATATATGCGTGATTAGTTTTAATCTGCTAAATCCTTACAAAGATGAGCTTTTTTTTCTTATTAGGACCATTTTGGTTTTGAGTTTAAAATGTGTACCTGTTTATTCACAGAACCATGGTCCTTTTATTATTTTTCCACATGCATAATAATTTTGTATGAACTAAAGTGAGTAGGGTTTCCAGTAACCTTTGAAAAAACTGAAAACAGAGAATGAATAAAGTATCACCTATTGTGAGACAATGTTTTCTATTATGGCTGAAGAAATTGTGTTGTGGGACTGTTCCACCATCATTTTTGCACTTGCCAGTCAGTAGCTTTCAGACACATGTTCACTTAAATAAATCATGCTGCTTATTTAGTATCTTTCGCATTAGACGTAGGAAACCCTGTCTCAACCCCATGCCCTGTCCCCATATTTATTACTTTTTCTAAACAATTACATTAACGTTTAGGGAGAGAAGAGATGAAGGCTGGATACTTTGTTGCATTAGAAGTTTTGTTTCAATTAAAAAGTAATTACTCTGGAACCTTTGGAGCCCTGAAGAATGGCAAATGATGGTGAAGATGATAAAGGCCTTTCCTTTGGTGAGGGGTGGTGCCAACTAGTAGTGCTTTCTTGTGAACAAGTGCACTTGTTCAGAGTATTTTTTACCACTTTAAGTGGTAAAGGCAGAAGATGGCAGTGATTTCTAGATTCTGGGGTTTGGGGATTTTTTTTGCTTGCTGGATAAATTAAAGATGAAATGTACTGAATAGGTATTACAGATGTCCTTCAAATAGGTTTAGAAAATTTTCTCTGCAAATGGACTATTGTAGGAAATCCATGAAAAAAAAAATCTGTTTTGATTGTCCAGTGCCAGTTTCATCTTAGTAATCGGAATGCTTTCATCAACTTGTTAGTCCTTTTGGTAATCTCAAGTAGTACTTCCATTACAACAGAGATTGCAATTGATGATATGTGCTGCTCCTCTTAGATGCAACTGTGCCTATCCATAAATATAACCCAAAGTGTGGGGTCTGGCCTTTTATTACTCATTTGAATTGCATAACTTAGTTTTCCATATGAGATAAAAGGATATTTGCAAAGGACTGCTGTGAATGGAGGGAATTTATTAAGTATTAGCATGCTTAGGTCAGCTTAATAGACTTACAAAAACCGGCAGAGTTGGCAGCTCTCCTGCCACTGACAGCATTAGGCTTTACTTTAATGAAACCCTTTTATCTGCTCAAGAGAGAAGATTGAGCAAACAAATGAAGAGAGCAGTTAATAGAGAATAGATGGTGAAGTCCAAAGGCAAAATGGGAAAGAAAAAGTTTTCTAATTATTACTGGTTTCCTTCTGTTTTTTTTTTAGAGGGATGTTAGGAAGCTGGAACATTGTTAGTACAGAGTTACATACCTTAATTTTCAAAAACTGAGTAGGTCACAGCAGTCATTGCGTACATCTTGCTGTGCCCTTTATTTTATTCCTGTACTGACTTTACCTTGCTTTCATTATAACTGTCCAAAATGCAGACTCTGCTAAATTTATTTTGGCTCTAAGTAATAAAAAAAATGCCAACTGGAAGGGCAAATATTCTGCTATTGAGTAAAAAGGAGAAGGCATTGGAGAAAGACTGAAGATCATCACCTACTTAGCACTGATGTTCCCAAGGCAGCTATTACCTGCTATGGCATTCTGACCTTCAGATTTAAATTTGGAATTTAAGGATTTCATTGTGTATGTTAATAAATACAAAGGGACTTGAATTGAACCATTGCAGGCAGGGAAGACTTCCTGAAGTAGGAATCTTTGCTAATGGGAATAAGCTAACTGTTCAACAAAGTGTTTGGCAAACTTCTGGCATTGGTGTTTCCACTTCAGGTCTCTAGATAGCGTAAAACCCACAAACCTAGAGTTATTTCAGCCATTATCTCTCCTCTGTTTGTGATATTTTCATGGTGGCACTGTCCAGTTTTCTTATATTTCTGCTGGCACTGAAAATCTCAGGGGTTTGTCATGTTGAATAACCCTGTTGAATGCTATGCTTGTAAAAATTCTTTTATCCAAGGAATGTATTGATTACTGTGTTGTCTGCTAGCACCAGTCAGCTCTGTTGATGCTGGCTGCTTTATCCGTGGGTGATAGTGACTGGAGCTGACAAGAGTGTCAATGCCACGACCATCCAAACGCTCAGAGTGGGCTTTGCCAGCTCCAGGAGACAGACCTTTGCAATGCATAGTATTAGACACTCCAGGGAGACATTGCAAGAAGCCTGTGAGAGCAAAATAGCAAACTTCCTCCTGGGAAGCCGAAGTAGTTGAATGGTTTCATCTCTCTCCTGGGGTCACATTAAAAGGAGGAGAGGCTAAAGTCTGCTATGGAACCACTCTTCCCTCCTCAGTGATAAACATCGCATAATTGTCTGAAGGTCAAGCAGAAGACTGAAACTGAAAAGCTAAAGAACATCAATTTTATTGTTTTAGACAGTTATTTTATTTTAATGAGTACTCAGGAGGATACTCAATCTGCAGGAGTTGAGGCCAGCAACAAATGACGGTTCAAAGTTCCCCAAATATTGAAGATCTATCAATCTCCAGTCTGCAAAATGAGATGGGATTAGAAAATTTTTCTGAAAAGTCATGATTTGTGGATGTCATTATATTATATTAAACACTTCCCTCTAATCATGTATATATGAAACATGATTTTAACTATAAAGTATCGTAAGTTCATTCCAGATGGCCTATTTTACTATATTTTACTAATATTAAAACTTATGTTCATATTATCATTAGTTTAAAACAATTGGGTAACATATAGCAGGCTTACATAGTGTATTTTCTGATGAGAATAGCTAATGTGATCTCCTTATAAAAACATGTTTCCATGTAAAAAAAAAAATCTGTATTTTGTGCTCTGCATATGGAAAGAAGAGCAGCACTATCTGCATTCCATTTTATTAATTACCTAAAATCCATGCATTCTCAGTAGAAAACTGACTAACAAATGCTGAAGTGCTATGCTGAAGCAATTTCCTCTATGAAAAACCTGTTCTGAGCTTGCAAAGAGTAATAACTTAAAATATTTATTGTATTGCATTGTGCTAGAAGATTAGGATGTGTAACAAAACACCACACCTTGCAAGGATATGCAGTATTGCAATGAAGGACAATAAGGTGAAGGTGGTCAAAAGTACATGAATATGACTCTTTTTCTCTGCTAGACAGGTTAGCTAATGTTGATACACTGCTCATTATCAGTAGTTTTCATTACTTGGGAAATAATTTCTGCATAATTTTTAACTTGTGCTCCAAATAGGGTTTAGATCATGTTTTTTAACATCACTAATATTGAATAGAAATTTCAAATTTTCTCAACATGTACCTTCATTGTGCCTTTACACTGACATACAAACACTAGTTGCAGAGGCCAGCCTGATTTGAGATAGCTTCAGACAGATCACCAATCCCATGGTGATCCTGCACTGGTGCTGTACAGCTGCACCAGGGAGCTCTGAGGCAGCTCTAGTCCAGCTGCTGGTGCAAAAGTTTGTCTGTGACAGATGCCACATAAAGTGGACCAAGATATGACATCTGAACAGCTTTTGAAAAGGCTTTTCATACACCTGTTATTTTGATCACTGAGGAGAGACAGCAATCCTTTAAATTACATGCCTTCAGAAAAAGATTAAGGGCTAAATTCCTGCCTCTTGTAGTTCTGAAAGTTCTTGTTCTCTATTCTCCTAAGCTAATACATAGGAGATGACTGCTCAACACATTGCTTACTTCCTGACATTATAGATTGAAGAAAACACATTCATACCCAAAAAGGATCTGGTGGCGAAGTGGAATTTGGGCACACCACCAGACTCTTTTTTGTATTACACTGATTTAAGATGATCCTTCAAAACTTCTGAGATATAAAGAAGAGATAATCACTGTAGCCAAACTGTAACATTGGCATAGGAATGGTAAGAATTTCTGCTATCATAGATTTATTTGTTTCACATTTTAAATCTTACAGAAATCCAGGATGCAAGTATGCGTCGAACAGAGAAGAAGAATGGAATTCAAATCCAAGTACCAGTGGTGTCGTGCAGTCTTTAGCGATGGAATGCAGTACTAACACACCTAATTTGTCTACAGAAAGAAATTGATGTGAAGTAAGAAAAAAATAGGAAGTAAATGTGGCGAAATAAGGTTTTCAGTGAAGCTCCACTGTAATATTGTTGATGCCTGGTACAACCCTCTGCTCCCATAAATAATTTCAATGAATATGTCTCCTCTTTTCCTTGCATCTGTAGGGAACAATAAGAGATCATTCCTTACTGGAATAAAAGCCAACAAAGAAAAATTTCAGAGTGCATAAAAAGAGGAAACAAAACATGTATATGCAGAGAGACTAATTCTTCCTAGCAGAGTTTTTTGCAGGCATTCAGATAAAGTAGGGGACAGTATTCTATTGTTGGTCTCACACCACAACCTGTTTCTGAATTCCAATAGAAAAGATGCATTAGAAAACAATTAGCATACTATTTTCTAATGTAACTTGGGTTCAAATACATACTAGAATGTATTGAAAACCTTCACTTTACAGATAAAAGAAGTCACTTTATTTAGATTCTTTAAAAATTTCCATTGTTTTAAAAATGTGGGGCATTTCAAACTATTCCATTTTGGACTGATCCTTCTAGGTCATCAATATTATAAGTCTATTACCTGCATAAGCACAGAAGTAAATGTTTATGAAAATCCTTACCCTTTCAAAAGTGTATCTTTCTATTATTAATGACATTACTTCCTTTCATGTCATCTTTTGGTCTGTAGCCAATAGGTACCTGAAATGTCTCCCCATTGGCCAGTCATTTTCTATTGAAATTTCTGGACCTCACTCTCCTAATACTTAGTTTCTCTGAGAATTTAATTCTGGAATCCAGATGATGATACCAGTTTATTTGGGTTAATGATTTGATTAACTCACAACTAATCCTCTGGATTGCAAAGTGATTAGCCATTTCATAAAATGCAATAGTTTCACCATGTGTTCGTTTAAATAAACTAAAATACTCTACACTACTGCTCAGCACATATTCTCAAGATATTTCATCATTTCCACAGTCTTTAGTGAGTTACGTTTGGTTTTTCCTGGGGAATCTGTGGAATAAACAGAAGCAATTACCTTATCACCAATTTATTATTATTATTATTATTATTATTATTATTATTATTATTATTATTATGTAATTGTTATTAGCACCCAAAGCTATTTTTCCTGAATATGCTAGTTGTATTCTTTTTACTGTTACATGCAACCTTGTAAAGACTCAATTATTCTTCTAGTCTTTTTAAAACCTGATGGACTAGACTGTTCTGTACAGAGTGTTACCTGTTGCTGCTCTGTAAGACAGAAAGGTCACATCTGCATTACCTTTGAAATGCATCCTTGAAAAAAAAAATCTATAATATTCAAGTATCAGTGAAAAGGGAGCCCAGAAAGTTGCTAGGCAGGCATTATTTGCTTCCTATATTCAGCAATATAGTAAAAGGTCCACTTTGGCTAGATTAAGTGTATTAAAATGGAGACCTCAGTTGGCCACATTTGAGAAACAGCCTGGAAAGCTTTCCTCACTGTTTTCCAGTTGTTAGCCATTATTTTCAAACTGAAAAGCTGTTGTCTGGCTGTATCTTCTTTTGGATGTTGTAAAATTTTAGGAGTCCCAGGCACAGGCAAAATATTCAGTGCGAACATAATTTTTAAATGCTTGACATTTTTAAACTACTGGGATGAAAGGCAATACTTGCTGCCTAGAAGAGCATAGGGGGATAAATCATAGCAAAAAAATAAAATCATCAGAGCTTTAAGAGTTATAATCACAAAAGACAAAGACATCAGCCAGGAGTGGCTTCAAACAGGAAATTAACCACAATTGCAAATCATCAGAAGAATGTGTTTTTTAAATAATCCCCCAGTGGAAATGGCAGCACAAACTCTGACTATTTTCAAATATGATATGCATGTATTTCCTGTATATCAAATCCTGCTAATAAATAAGGATGTAAGATACATTTGCTTCTAAAATTCAGTTAAATTTTAAATGGTGAGCCAAACTCTGAATATTTGCCACTTCACAGAGACAAGCACTTTGCATCTGCACAGACCAGCTGAGGCTGATGGGCCTCCTCACATATGCATTGAATCTCCAGAGGGTCAAGACCATAGCATTCACCTGGCATTGTTTCAGACAAAACCCCTAACGAGTTAGAACACTTCTATGAGAAAAAAAATCACTCCAGGACCTGAATCCAAATCCCCTAATAGGCTCAATAAATATTGAAGTTATAAATAATTTTTTTTTTCTGTATGGATAGGTAAGTCATTACCTGTTCAAAAAGATTTAATTATCACTTTTTAAAAATTTGTATTTATTTTGCAGGACAGTATATCCTGCCAGATCCAGAAGCCAGGTAGAAGCAAGGCTGCTGTCCCTGTGTCCCACCAGCAGTGTGCCTGAAGATGGGTTTCCGGAAGGCAGAAGCACATAGAGTGTGTGTTCACATCACATACTGCCAATACGTACATCCAGACACCCGGAGTCCTTACACGGATACAGACTACATCGAGGATGTCATTCCACTCCCCTCTGCAGGGGAGTGGATGGGGGCCAATGAGTGACAAAATACACACATTTGTGGGTGAGGTGTGTCCTTCTGGCAGCTCTCTTAGACCCTGAGTCTGACCAGCCACCACCTCTTGATTCCAGTCTCCCCAGCTGCTAACATCGGGACACACAACCTGAGGTTTCAGCACCATGTCGGCTACTGTGTTGTACAAACACAAACACACACACACAGACACACACTGACACACCCTCACATGTAAACATAGATTTGTAAGTGTGGCAAAGGAAGGAAGGACTCTGGTGAGCAGCTGACAGGCTGCACTGCCTAGGAGCAGGGCATGGCTGACAGGCACACCCACTGGCCAACTAATTACCTGTCACCAGCCCTTTTTGCCTCCTCTCTCCTCAGTTTCTTCTACCTGGTCTTCCCCAAATCACCTCAACCTCTGATCCTTTCCCAAACATTTCATAGTAAATCCTGTGGAACACCCATCTGCTCTTCTCTTGCATGAAAAATGTGTTCCCAACCCTTGGCAGCAGCCCCCCTCAGTCAGAATCATAGAATGATAGAATCATTAAAGCTGGAAAAGACTTCCAAGGTCATTGAGTCCAACCTTGGACCAAACACCACAGTGTCAACTAGATCAATACGCTAAATGTCCCATCAAGTAGTTTTTGAACACTTTCAGAGGTGGTGATGCCACTACTTCCCTGGGCATCTGATGCTTAAATCCATTCCAATGCTTAGGTGAAGCACCCATTTGGTGAAGAAATTCTTCCTGGTATCCAACCTGAACTTTGCCTGGTGCAGCTTGACTTCTTGTGCCATAGCTAGTTGATAAGAAGAGACTGATTCCCACCTGGCTACAATCTCCTTTCAAGTAGTTTTAAAGAGTGCAAAATCTTCCTTGAGCCTCCTTTTCTCTAAGCTTAACACCCCAGGTCCCTCAGCCTCTCTGAGGTATCCTGGTGAGGTATCCTGGTGAGCTCTTCTGCCAGCTCCTTCAGTTCCCTTGGAGGAATCCATTCAGTCCCACAGAATTTTTGTGAGAGCTAGGTGCCACAGGAGATCACTAATGATTTCCTCCCGGGTTGCATGGGGGTCTGTCCTGCTCCCTGTCCCTCCCAGCTCAGAGGACTGGTTTCTCTGGGGACAACTGATGTTACTGCTAAAAACGGAGGCCAAGAAGGCATTAGGTCTTTTCCTTATGCTTGGTGACAATGTTCCACTCTGGCTCCAATAGAGGATGGAGGTTTTCCTTGGCACTC
>PYHW01010435.1:568906-585274 GCA_013186435.1 Turdus rufiventris | reverse complement strand
TTTCCCTAGAAAAGAACTGTTATTCCTAATTCCCATATTTTTGCCTGAAAGCCCCTTGATTTCAAAATTCTAATAATTTGGAGGGAGGAGTTTTACATTCTCCATTTCAAAGAGAAGCTCCTGCCTTTCTCAGCAGATACCTGTAATCCAAACTGAAACAGCAACTTTTTGTTCTTTGCCCATATATAAGCCGCACCTGATTGTAAGCTGCACCTCGGGTTCAGACCAAAATTTTAGTCAAAATGGTGCGTCTTGTAATTGTGAAATTACTGTACTCTTGATTCCTGCATTGCAGACCTCTTTTTGGTGAGAAGCTCTTTAACTCAGAAATATATCACTACATTAAGTAAGAGCTTTGTCTTGCCCCTTATGTGGGATGACTTGTTGACAGAATATCAGTCAAACACCTGAATGTTTTCTGAAAGAGGTTTCTGGTGATCTGCTTAAACCAAAGGCACATGGGACAAAAAGGTGGTGTGAGGGGTGGGTACAGATCACATGGTCTTCAGTGACTAAAGAATGGAGTCTGTAAATTAGAAGTGAGTTTTTGCTGATGTGAGGGAACTGAACACAGAAACATTTGAGCATCAATTGTTGTTGCTTTGTATTATTAATACTTTTTTAGTGGTAACTATTAAGAATTGCTTGGCACAAACTTCACTGAAGTCCCATGACCTTGTTATTTTAATGGTTTCCTGTAAACTTGATGCATACTATTCCAATAAAGGTCTGATACTTCTTTTGTTTCAGGAGACATATATCAAGCAGGTGGTTATTTTTTAGTATTCAGTAACAGGCTATATTTACACTGAAATAAGAATGACATGTTTCAGGGAGGTTTCAAGCATCCTATAATGAATGCAGTTAAAGGAGTGGGAGATCTTAGGGGTATTTCAGAAAATTATCTGGAGTTCTGCTACTTTTCAGCTTAAAATTGTAGAAGTATAGAACAAACACCCTGAGTTGGAAGGAACCCATCAGGATCATCAAGTCCCATTCCTGGCCCTGCACAGGACATCCCAAAAATCACAGCATGTGCCTGAGAACATTGTCCAAATGCTTAATGAACTCTGTCATGCTTGGTGGCTACTTCTTTGAAGAGCCTGTTCCATTGTCCAACAATTCTCTGGGTAAAAAAATTTCTCCTGACATCCCTCCTAAACCTCTGCTGATTCAGCTTCATGCCATTTCTTTGAGTCCTGTCACTGGTCACAGGAGTGAAGAGACTGGTGTCTGCCCCTCCCAGTAAGGAAGCTGTAATTGGAACCCTCAGTCTCCTCCAGGCTGAACAGAGCAAGTGACCTCAGCCACTCCTCACACAGCTTCTCCTTGAGGCCCTTCACCATGTTCATGGTGGACACTCTCTAACAGCTTTATGTCTTTTGTGTATTGTGGCACCCAAAACTGCTAGAGGTGAGGCTGTCCTAGTGGAGAGCGGAGGGGACAATCCCCTCCCTTGCCCGGCTGTGATGCTGTGCCTGATGCCCCAGGACAGGGTTGACCTTCCTGGCTGCCCAGGCACTGCTGACTCATGTTCAACTTATCCTTGACAGGTTCCTTTCCACAGTGCTGCTCTCCAGCCTCTTGTTGCCCAGTTCATACACACATCCTGGGTTGTTCCATCCCAGGTGCAGAATCTTTGTTAACCTTCATAAGGTTGGTGTTTTCCCAGCCCTGTAACTTGTCCAGGTCTCTCTGCAGGGCCACTCTGCCCTTGTGGGAATTGACAGCTACTCCCAATTTAGTGTCATCAGCAAACTGACTTAGTATTCCTCCCAGCCCTGCATCCAGGTCATTTATGAAGATGCTGAAGAGCACAGGGCCTCAGGTGGAGCCCTGTGGAACCCCACCAGTTTCAATGACACCAGTCTGACACACTCCATTCACCATAGCCCTTTGTGCCTGACACATGAGCCAGCTGCTCACCCATCACATGATGTGTTTATCCAGCTATGGTCTGGACATTTTCTCCAGAAAGATTCTAAGAGAGGCAGTATTGAAAGATTTGCTGAAACCCAAAAAAATTACATCAGCTGGATGGGTTTCCCTGTCCTAGAAGAAAATTGTATTTGACAAGCAGGACTTTCCTCTCATGAAATCATGCAGGGTGCAATGACTGCATTGTTGTACAGGTAATTTTCAACACTTCCCAGAATAATCGTTTCCATTATTTTACTTGGCACTGAAGTGGGACTTACAGGCCTGTAGGACCTACTTCTTTCCCTTCTTAAAAACTGGCACATTAGCCAGTAGATCCTGCACAAGTTCAGGGTCAATAGAAAATCGACTGTTCTCACAGCCATATCCTCCAGCTCAAGGCACTGGGATCCCTCTGGTCTATCATCCATATTGAAGACAGAAGCAAAGAATGCATTAAACACCTCTGCCTTGTCGATGTTCCGGTTTGTGAGATGACCACCCTCATCCTGTAACTCGTTGATGTAATTTCTACATTGCCTTTTGCCATTAATATATTTGAAGAAACCTCTATTTATGGTATTTATGATATCCTGGGCTACATCTAAAGAGAAGCGATCATCAGGCTGAAGGAGGTTATTATCCTCTTCTGTCTGCCTTGTGAGACCTCACCTGGAGCAGCTCTGCATCTGGCTCTGGGGTCCTCAGCACAAGAAAGATGTAGACCTGTAAGAGCAGGTCCAATGAAGATCATTGCAGATGATCAGAGGGCTGGAACACCTCTCCTGAAGACAGGTTGAGAGAGGTGGGGTTGTTCAGCCTGGAGAAGAGAGTGTTTGGGGGAGCCTTTTCTTCATTTTGGCCTTCTACTATGATAAAGTGGCTTATAGACAGGAAGAAGATAATGCATTTATTAAATTTGTAGTCCCAAAGTCTTGCTTGAGGAATGGTAATAGATACTTGCCTTCATCTCCCTTTTCATAAGTAGAGTTGGGATTCCTCTTGCCAGTACATATCATCTTGTGTTTACTGACATTGTCTTTCACTGACCCTGTGTTTTGTTGCCCACTCAATGGATTCAGTCAGGTGTTTCTGCCATTCTTCCCTTGGCTCTTGCAATTATAGATTTTTAAAGTTTATCCAGCAAGCTTACACATATTTTCAGGTCATTTTACTCACATATTTCATGCTACTTGCTTTTTCTCATGAATTTACTATAGTATTATATAATTCTTCCTTAAAAACAAGATCCTGTGAAAAACAACATTTTGTCATACACCCTAATTCATTTGCTCTTGTTAATACTGAAAACACACAGTTGAATGATTTTTTAAACTTGGAGAAAGACATAGTTCATGAAATATGAATTTATATTTCGTATGTGTTAAAAAAACCCCAACTAAACCACACCCTCAAATATATTGGTTCTGAAGATGAAAATATTATCTGGAAGATGGTTTTTTGAAATAAAGTGCCTTATGAAACAACTTACATATGTCCTGCTTCAGTGTCAGGTTCTGATGTAAGTCTTTGATTGAAAAGACATCTGTATGGTATTTCAGAAGATGGAGGAAAGAATTAAAGAATCAAAGAACTAAAAAAAGAAACCCACAGCATGGAAGGTGGTGGTGGAGTAATGACAGGAGTAAAATGAACACATTTTTAAACATAGCTCTTGGAGAGAGGTCCAGAAGTAGGGACAGAGACCTTTTAGCTCTCATTAAAAGATTCAAAAATTAAATGGTCTAAGAAAAAAACTTCTCTTTTACAGGCAGCTGTTAGGATTAGAGTTAAATAAAACAAGTTGAGACGTAATTTGTTATTTGAGAGAATAAGTGATTAACAAATTAACATACTTTATTAAACAATCTTGTTTTGACCAGGTAAACATGAGAAATCTTTCTAAACAGTTTTGCAAGGGTGGCATATATTTGTAGAAATCACAATTTTTATTTATTGTGCTTTTTCTTTAGAGACTACTTTATCTTAAAAAAAATAAATTGTTCCCCTGAAGTTATTGAGTTGGATTAATATAAGCTGCTTTCCCATTCCCTGCACAGATAAGGAACCACTCACTAATTATCAAAGGCAACCAGCTTCTCTGGGAGCATTTAAAAACCTCATCTTTTCACTTTACATTGATTTCTTAAGAACAGCAAAAAATTCTTTCCTGTAAAGACTGTGCAGAAAATGAATAGAAGGAATAGAAACCCCACCTTGTCAGAAAGCCCAGGAAATATCATGTACCTTCTCAAGAATAAGTAGAAGGAGCAGGAATAGGCTTCCATGATGCCTTTTGTTTTCCTCACTGCCTATCACTCCCTCCTTAGAGTTTTATAATTGGCAAGATGTATTTTCTGGAGGAAATGCAGAAATATCTTGACAGATGTGTACCTCTGTGCCTAACATTCTCTAAGAGAAACAGAATTTACAAAGGGTCAGGAGAGAAACAGATCTCTAATTCCACATGGTTTAGTGTGGTCTAGTTGTGGTATCTCCACTGAAATAATAGCAGAAAATGCGTCACATGGTTGAAATCAAACCGCTTACCACACCACTTGAGAGGGATGTTCACATAACATATTCAGGTCCTTGGAGGACCACCTCGCCTTCTTATCTCACCTCCTCAGCACCCTCCAGTATCTCCACTGAACCACAGATAGAAGGTTTTATTTCCATGTCCTTTGCCTAGCCTTTTCAAACTCCCATCTGTTTTAAAAGATGTTAAGAATTTCTGTAATGTTGCCATCAACCACAGTATCAGTGTGAAGATTCAGGGGTCTCATTAAAAAGTATAATCAAATTACAATAAGCATAAGAAAATTTTTTAAAATGCCAATAAACTAATATAAAATTAATCAATATTAAATAACATGTGAAATATTATCCTTTTTTCCCTCTCCTCTAATTACTGTAAAGCAGTTGAGCAACATTTTATTGAGATCCAAACTTCAGCAAACTCTGTTCATTCATTTGGAGTACAATTTGTGGAATAAAAATGCCCTTGCTGTAATTGTGGTGCTGCTTTCTGCATGAGCCAAAGCTGGGTTAATGCCTCTGTGTCACCAGGCATTGGCCATATATGGTGGTCCACCACTGGTGTTGGGGTTGTGTCACGCTTACTGACTTCTTTTTGTGCTTTCTTTGGGAATAGGCAGCTTAGAGCCAACCAGCTGGATCACAGCATTCCTCCTTCCTCAAACAAGAATATGAAGCTAATTATAATTCAGAACTTTTAATCATTTATAGAATTTAGATGCCTGTAACACTGTTTTTAGGTTTTAGTTGGTCTTTTGTTTGGTTGTTCACATTTTGGGGGTGTTTCTTGATTTTTGTTTTTGTTTTTTACTTTTCCCTTCTGGACACTAAGGTAATAAATACACAGAAAAGATTATTTTTTCCCCAGTTGAAATGGAATTTATTTTACATCGTGCAAACAGAAATGACTATGAGATAGGACTTTTTTCAGTGTATATATAGGCTGTAATGGTTGCCCAAACAAAATATCAGATGCCTGAATTTCCAAAACTATTGTACTGACTACTTGTAAATAGAAAACTTTTACAGTTTTATATGCTGAAGGTTACAAATCTGAAAATGTCTTCTAGGAAATGGAAAATTCTAGGTCTTAAGTAAGCTTGAGGTAGGAATGGGGCACTCTGAATGGAGTGAGAAAATCTTAGATACAAACATGCATTTTTTTCTACATGACTTCAATGCTCCTGAGAGCAAGAAAATAATAGCAATAGTTTTGATCAGACATAGTGCAAGCAGCCACTCTGGAATCCCCCCCATGCAACTCACCTAATGCACCTCGGTGCTGGCTTGTGACATCCCTCATGGTTCTTGCTCTGGACCTTTTTTGAGCAGAGGGTGCCAAACGTGTAGCCTTGTGCCAAACTACACAGTGGTTTTCAGAGATGTGCAAATTGTGCCAGAGAGAAATTTATTGGAAGAAATCAATCAGATGTTTAGAATTTGTCAGAAATAAAATGGAACCATTTATATGCTGAGTTCATTTCTAAAGCTGCTTTGATACACAAGTCTAAACAATTCAACTCTTGTTAAAGTGCTGGGGTTTGGGTTCTTTTCCAGATATAGAATAAGAAAACCACCCTGAAGTTGGTTAGTTAGTATGCATAGTAGCAACCTCAGGAAATATTTGGAAAGAGCCAAATGTGGAATAACTGATGCAGTGAGTGGAACAACCTTTTCCAAACTTTTAAGGGTTTGCTTCTTGGAGTTTGTTCTGTTCAGCATGCAAAATGACAGAGTGATTGGTGTTCCCATGTAAACCACAGGCTGCTAGATCCCATTTTAGGTCCAGTCACTGCCACAGAACTTGAAAACATAAAAAAAAAAATATTTTTAACATAATAACATGCATAGAAGAACTAGTTTGTTGTTTCTGTTGCTCTGGAACTAGCATTGATGAAAGAGGAAAGAAAAGGCCTGATCACCATGTTAGAAGAATTTATCAACCCTTAGGGTAGATTTTTAGAAAGTGCCTAGCCGTGGCCCCTCTGACATCAATAGGAACAGAAATAAACCAATGCAGGTAACACTATCCTTAACATGGTTTGTAGCAGAACTTACAGCTCATGTGACCCCTCGTTACTGCTCTTTTCTCCTCTCTGCTTGGTAGCCCATTTTAACTCAATTGCTCTCCAAACTGGTTGGCCAGGAATATTCAGTGGCTAAAGGTACTTTTTTTACTTCATCACTACAAAGATGTGATGATTTTAGGAAATGTAGGAAAAATGTATTCAATTTCAGAAGCATGATCCAAACATCATGGCATCATACTGACTAATACAACAAAAATACATGAATTTTGTTAACATAAGCATTAAAAAAGGGATGATTGGTCAGAGCTATCTAGTGAACAAAATGGTCTGGAAATCTTACAAATGCAGTGATGTATTTTTATGAGGTTGCCAGCATATCTTGCTTTCAACCCATCTAGAAGGATGACAGCAAAAATTGCAATTTTTTTTGTCTTTTCTTTTTGGTTGTCTGATTACTTTTCTTCTCACTAAAACTAATACTTAAAATAAAAGAGGTACTTAAATGTTTTGGAAATGTGAAGTTCAAATGCACCTTTATCTGTAAGCCCAGGTCTGAGCTTTTTAGATGGGACGATAAATCAAGAAAGAATATAATGGCAAAAATTCCCCCACTGATCTAAAACTGAAGGCTTGGATTCTGTTCTTGGTTATACCCCAGCACAAGACTTGGCTAGTATTAATTAGTGAAATTTCATTTGTATCATACACAAGCACTAGGCAATTTAGAATCTTTCATAGAGGCTTTCTTGTATTTTGTGCCGAACACTAATATTATGATACATGGAGAATAAAACTAAAAAAAAATTAACTCTGCTTTAGAACTAGCCTAACATCTCATTCTGACCTGAGGAAAATACCAAAATCTTGAAATTTTTACAGAATTCTGGAAAAAATTAAAGAATAATTTATCGTTACCAAGGAATTATTTTTATGCAGCAATACAGTTCTTCAGTGATGAACTAGACAAACATGCATCACCATCCCTGGTCATAATTTTTCCTCTTTTTGACCAATCACCTCATTTTAAAATGGCTGGAGTCAGCAAAGAGTACCTGAATTCTAGGGATATTGTGATCTGAACCTGCAATCTGAGTTGGAATATAATCATAGCTTTGAAAGGAAATGTGAAGAACTGTAGATCCTGATCCAAGCATCTTGTCTTAGATTCCTCATTGTTCTTTTGCCTTTGGACTTCACTTCTGGATGCTATTGGCTGGGTTTTTTCCAAGCAGATAGTTAAATTGGGACTTCTGTTCCTCTTTATTTGGATATTTAATGGAACTTCTTGATACACAACTTTGTTAGAAATCATTCTAGGAGATATTTTCGGCATTTTTCTAGTGAACCAGTATATTTTTCAGTAATTGTAGTGTTTTCTTTTTTGTATGAATTTTTAATTGTTAAAGCAGATGCAGTAAGTTTTTAAACATGGAATTATGTATATTGCTATCAACTTCAGTTAACACTAAGGGGTAAGAACTTTTCCTGGCATAACCCTGCAAGTTTCAGTTGTCATGACAAGTACTGTGTGTCTGTCCTTTTAATTCAAAGGAAATGCTGATGACAATTACTTCAACTTTTGCAAGACACTGTTTTTAATTTTTCTTTTCTGAACTACAGACACCTTAAAAATGAATTCAACACTGTCTCAGCTGGTAAAAGTGTAAAATGGAGTACTGGCATATTTGTTTCTTCTAACATGGAAGACTACACAGCAGACAACAGTGACCTATTTACAAGATGTATTATAGGAAATAAAAGTGAAAATGGAGGAAAGTAATATCACAGGCCACTCTCACATAAGTGACTCTTTGTAAATAACAAGATTTTTCAACTTACTATGCTGAAATTTTTCACCTATGACAACAGAAGGAGATGAATTACACAATGTTGATGGAATAGCAAAGCACAATTATTTTTTAAAATCATTTCAGAAAGAGCTTTTCCTCCTTTTTTCCTTTCTTACTTTGCTGATGAGCTAGTAGATTCAAAGGTGAACTAACCAGCAGGTGGTAGCAGAGTTTAAGATTTCTAGAACTGGTATATAAATTTTCCAAGTTACTAATGCACAGAGAAAATATTTCAGAGTACCGACCACACAGTCAATACCTCTGCAAGTTCATGGCAATGTTCTTCCATCTTTATTGATGACATATGGACTTTTAGTTGACATCTTTAAGACATTTCAAAGATTATTTTATGTGCAGGTTAATAGTCAGATGAGACTAATAGGTTGTGGAGAGGTTTTGTAGTTTTTGTTTTTGTGGAGTTTTGTTGTTTTAGGTTTTTTCTGGTTTGGTTTGGTTTGGGTTTTCTGGCAGGAGATGAAGCATTGCCTAGTACTTCAACTTCACTAATTTCACTGCCATTTCCTCTGCGTCTGTAAAACACAGAAAGGTTTTGACAATTTTCACATCAGAGGTTGTATTTTTGATTTCATATTCACTCCAGTTCCAGTATATTTCAGCCTTCTCCTTTTATTTTGTTTGGCTTCTTTTATTTCAGTTATTAAAGCGGGTTGAAGAAATGCACCCCATGCAATCATGTCTTTGCAATTCCTTTTGTTATTTAACATAAATAATTTCAAGCAATATGAGAACAGTGCTTGTTGTAACACACAAAACAATTTTTATAACATTGTGAACCTTTCTGTAATAGGATAATTTTGGGTCATGATACAGTCTATAAAAAGACTGAAAATTTTCTGAAAATGCATGAGGCAAGTGTCTGTTAATGTAAATTTTGTGATATCAGCACTGTAGCAAGGTACCTGTTCTTGAGAAAGTGACCCCAATTAAATAAGAAATTTTGATCCACACTAGGCAATGACTAAGAAATTACTGATGCATATGGTCAACTGGTAAGTACAGGGAAAAAGCATATCTCCCCAGACCTCAGTTTTAAAAGATTACAATTAATGCGGTCAAATTATACTTAATGGCCTTTCAATAACTGCCCACATTCATGTAAACTCTAAAAAAGATGTAAAATATACCAGGCATGAATGGTACAATAGGTCTTGTCTTTTGTATCTAAAGCATATTCATTGCACTCCTCTGTAACAGGCAACCCAAAATATCACAGAATGGGAAGGGAAAGCATGGCTGATAGGATATAATTATGAAGGAAAAGGAAAACAACTTACATTGTAAAATAGTTCCAGTAACCTATTTTGTACCCAGTACTCTCTCTGATTTTAGAGGGAGAAAAAAAATAGAGTTAAGCAGTAAGAAATAAGAAAACGTGCATCTGAGTCACAGTTTTGAAACATAGAATGATTTAATTATAACATACCATTTACATAGAGCCATGGTGAGTACTGCAATAGGTGAGCAGACAAAAGGGCCTTGAAACAATTACTGAATCAAAGAATCACAGTTCTACATTGGATGGACCCTCAAGAATCATAGAGGTCACCTTTCAGGCTTGCACATGACCATCCCCAAGAATTACAGCATGTGCTTTGAACTCTTTCAGACTGTGTTGTGATTACTTCTCTCGGGAGCCTGTTCCAGTGCCATATTCTTTCTGGGTAAAAAAAACATCTTCTAATATCCAACCTAAACCTGCCCTGACACAGCTACAGGCTATTCTCTCAGGTCCTGCCACTGGGTGCCAGACAGGAAAGATCAGAGCCTTCCCCTCCTCTTTGCCTTGCAAGGAAGTTGTAACTGTGGTGAGGTATCTCCTCAGTCTCCTCCAGGCTGAACAGACCAAGTGTCCTCACCTGCTCCTCATACAGCTTCGTCTCAAGGTCCTTCACCTTTTTCATGGCCCTCCTTTGGATGCTGCCTGATAACTTAATGGTTTTTTAATATAGTGGCACCAAAACTGCCCTGGCACTTTAGGTGAGGCTGCCCCAGCTCAGAGCAGAGCAGGACAATCCCCTCTCTTGCCCAGCTGGTGATGCTGTGCCTGATGCCCCCCAGGACAGCGCTGGCCCTCCAGGATTTAGGTGAGGTTGTTTGACCTGTGGTGATGTACCTAATGACCTCTTTTAACAGTTACTATGTTCTGTCTGTCTGCGATATTCACTTACTTATACAAATAGGCTCTGCTTCAACAACGTTGATACAGCTGCCCTGCACAGACATTGCATAGAGAATACTTCATTATAAACTATCTGCAGTTATTCTGGCATTAAAATAAATTCACTATATGATTTTAGAGAGATACTTTAGTATTCCAGAACAGAATGCACATGTAATGCACATTTAGTATCATATCTGTCAGAAAGCTTTATTGGTACAGCAGCATATTACAATTCCCATCCAGGGATGTGTAGCTTCTCTCAGTGCCTTGACATGCTACGCTTCTTAAGAAGAGAAACAGAGATCTTGTGTCCTTGGTACTTCAGAGGTAGTTGCAATGTATGAACCTGACACAGCTGCTAAGAGCTGTTCCTCTTCGCAGAGTTAATCACATTTTGGGGAAACCAACTTCCTTTCTACCATTTATGCTGGTAATCTATGCAAAATGTTTTATTTCTTCAGGTTGTATTCTTTTCTATTTCTTTTTGGTAAATGCTTTGTAATTTTTGATTCAGGAAATTGCCTAGATGTATCTTGCCAATAGTGTTTTCTTTTACTTGTGTGAATTTAGTTATGAGCTGTTTTACTAAAACTTCTTTTTACTGTCTTTTATCCATTAACTGTAGAAAGAATAGAAAAATGCAGTCGTTTGAAAAGAAAGAAACCAAAAACTAATAATTATGGTAGAATTGGATTTAATATTTGCTTTCACATACAAGTTTATAGGCTGCCCTTAAACTTGCAAATGTAGGCAGCTGCTGAACAAAGCCATCCATAAATTACCATGTGCTACCTGCGATAACTTGTGAAGAATTCAGTGGCAAGTAGATAAGAAAATCTTTACTGATTTTTCTCCCCTAAGTGGGTGCAATTCAGTTGCCTAGAAGTTACAGGGTTGCTTCATGTCAGCACACCATGTCTGATGTATTTCATTGGCTTTTCCACACAAGTGCAAAAGGAAACTAATTTTTTAATTGACTGTATTGTTAAGTTTCTTAATATAGTCCTCAAGTTGGCTTTTTCATGTTTATTAGTTGAAATGTTTAGTCATTTGATGCTCTGGTTTTCAGGTCGTAAATTTCTGTAATGAGAAACAGACTTTGACAAGTGGTCTTTCATTTCCATTTATTTCACCTAGAATTCTTTCATAATTTATAGATGTATTTCATAACAATACTTGCTTCATTAAATTCTTTAACTTGCCAGTAATACCTGATATCACCTATTTAACAAGTAATGTATTATAAAATTAATAAATAATTCTCACATTCACTTTGCAGAAAGAATGACACAAGTGACTAGAAGTCTTCAGTACTTGCCCATGATGGTTTATTATCTGTTTCAGTTGTGCCTCATATGTACTCATAAATATGTTGCACCACCAGCTGGTAAGCAATTCCAAGTGCTCTTGTTTTCATCTTCTATTAACAGTCTTGTAGTTCAGGTAGTGTTGAGAAAACTTCTTCCCAGAGGACAGACATTTGCAACAGCTGTCTTAAGTGTTTGGCTAATGCACTATATTTCTATACTTCTGCGAAAATACTTAATCCCTCCCTACACTTTTTTACCTATCAGCAGCCCCCACTGTGAGCATTCCTTTCAGCAGTGTGTTCTAGAGTGACTAAGCAGAGTTAGCAAAGCCATAATGACATTCTCTCTTGAGCATAATAAGACCATCATGTTTGAGGTTTTCTTTTGCATTCCTGCCATAACTTCTTCTTCCTGAAAGGCTGAGTGAATTTCTATGCAGTAAACATACCAGGTATTGCCAGACCATTTAGTCCATATCATAGCTGTCTTACTAATATAAAAGTTAGGATTCACTTGTCATTTTGAATATTGAAAATTTTTTCTTTCTTTTCCTTTTCCTTTTCCTTTTCCTTTTCCTTTTCCTTTTCCTTTTCACAAATTTTCATGTATATAAGAGATGATTACCGTCATGGGTGAATGGGATATTGAGATGCTAAGATTCAAGGAAGATAACATGACCATGTTTATTGTATTGGTCCATAGGAAAGGAATCCAAGGACATACAGTAACATGAAAAAATTTCAATGTTTGTCCAACTGACCTGACTCCTCACCAGGCACTGATTATCCAAGAAAAAACAAGCTGTGAATAATCAAGAGCCTTGTTTCTGTGGTGTAGCACCTGGACTTGTTTAGGGAAGGGGTGTCATGTTTACAGACAGCCTAAGGAAGCTTATCAGATGCTGCAGGTGGTGCAGAGAGTCTGTGCATGTCATTTGGTTTTTATAGGATTGATTTGTGATGAATCAGCCATAAAAAATGACTTCACAGATTTCATAACTGAGGGCAGTACTAATTACTGAATAAAACTGAAGCAATTGAAACACTTTAAAAATGAATCTCACAAGTTATTTATTTACTTTTCAGAGTACAAAACTGAGAACTCTGGAAAAGGATCAGTCTCCTCCCCAGTAACCACCCACACTGTCCCTCAAGCTCTGTGTTATCATGACCTGTTACTTCACTTCCTTTTGCTGGTATTGCCATCTAAATATGATTTACATGTATAAATTGTCAAAACCTTTTTCAGTAATTTAACTCTCATTCTGGATAAGCTTTCCACTTTCTTGGTTAGATTACTTGCATTGACTGTAACATGAAGTACAAATCAGCAGTAATCAGTTAGTAAACTTGCCCTGTTTTTCCATACATCCGCTGCTGCTTATTGTTGACACTTGGGAATGCACACACTTTTCTCTATTGAAGAATGTGACTGGTAATTCCAAAGTAATGGATAATACTGATAAACAAAATTCTACAAACTAGAAACAAGAATTGAAGAATACATTTGGCTTAGCAATACTTTGATAGTCCCTGAATTTTTAATTTGGTTTTTATGTTGTTTGGGGTTTTTTTCCTGTCAGAGCTTGAGTCTAGGTAATGTCTATGTACTTGTTGCAAAACAATGGCGTGGAACCATTACTGGGCCAAGATTTTCATTAGAATGAAAATTAGGAAAAGCTATTTTAAAACATCAGGGCATGCAGGTGAAAACCTATTTCAGTATATTGTTTTAAAAATGTTTTTTATTTAGGTAAGTTTATGGTTATGAAAATGCTGCAAGCATGTTCACAAGTGTTTCTTTCTATTATTTTCTTCTGGGTAGAGGGCTGGAGAATTCAATTTAGTTCTACATTACTATTTCCAGTATGTTTTTGTTTCCAACAGTAAATAAATTCCTGCAGCATATGATCTTCCCTAGTGTGGTTATGCTTCAAGTCAGACTACAACAGGAAATCACCCTTAATCTAACTTGATAGTAATGATCTTTTCAGCAGAAAGGTCAAATGCCTACCAGACCTCTCACAGCTTTTCCCCATCCAATGAGACATTGCTAATGACTAGTTAAGGGACCATGCAGATTGTCAAAACTTCCTAAAATCTTGATTTGAGTCCTCTTCAGAAGATCCCAAGGAACGGAATAATTTCTGTTCCTCCCTAAGGGAGCTTGTCCATGACTTTATTTTTCACCTGACATGGCTGATGTTTAGGTACACCTACACAAATAAACACAGCATATAAATGTGCATTTACACACATTACATAACCCATCACATATGTATGTACACATGTATGTGCACATATACACATATGGGTATCTGTATTCACACAAATATATACATGTATATACATGTATCTCTACCTAACCATATATGAAACTCTTCTACCTATGAGAAATTAAGAGTTTACAAGGGGGATAGATTCATATAACTAAGTAGTACCTTTCAGACTTTGACTTGAAATTTATACCTTTATTTTCAGATACTGTCCTATAGCATGCCTATTCTTTCTTTCATTTTGGCTTATATGTAAGAAACATATATGAGGTTTTCCACAGTTTTCTCCCCCTCAAAATCTGAGTAATGGTGGAGTAAAGTTTTGAAAACCATATGGGAAACTGTGATCAAGGCAGCTATGTTGACAGTGTGCTAGTAATGACAATTGGCATTTTGGCATTACCCAGTACTGTTTTCTTCTGGCTTATGCTTCTGTAGTTGTGTGTAATGTCACGTGCAACTTTATCTAAAGCTTTTCTAGACAAACCTGGTACATGTGATTAGTGCTTTCCTTTGCTCAGGAGGCTATTAGTTGTTTGAAGAATAAAAGAGATTGCCTTGACGTGATTTGTTTTTTGATGGAGTTTGCAATTAAGCTTGTTCTCATCTTGTTTTATTTGAAGGGTTGACATTCTTTTACTTGCTTTACTTTACTCACTCTTTCCTTTGGCCTCATGGATGTTAAACTCAGGGCTGTGTAGGTATCTCCGGAGGTCATCTGATCCAAACCTCCTAATACGCCCAATATAGCAAGAGGACCCCCTCAACAACTTCTTAAGGCTACTCCCTAATTCAATGAGGCCACAGTCAGCTGCTCTGGTATCCTGACAGTTTTCTAGTATCTCTAAGGAGGGGAACTCCACAACACCCCCAGGAATCCTATTCCCTTTGCAATTATTAAGCCCATTGTGGAAAGTATTTACTTTGCAAAAATTAAGTGAATGAGAATGATCTCACTCTTCACCTGGCAAGCAAAAGCTGCACGAGATACCACCTCTACCTGTCTCCTTTTCAGTCCTTTTTTTTTTTTCTTTCCAGATTTAGTTTGCAATTGGAGTTTTGACAGATGTGAAAAGCTGAGTCAAAGTAAGGAAGCTGTGTTAACTTTAGGTTATAGTTCTAGCTTGAAAAAAAACTTGTTAGGATCATATTTAGAATGCCCAAATTGGTGCTATTGCTGCTGCCAGCACCTCCATGATTTAATCTAACTGCTGCCAGGCACTCCATCTGTGGTTAGTGGGTTACATGGAGGTCAACACCTTTTCTCCTCTTTATGTAGAAAATAAGTTTTATCATATGTCCTCAGGAATGGCATTCTGATCATCAAGCCATAGCATGTTTCTAAATAGGCTATTTTGTCTCCAACTCTATTTCCATTACATCATCTTGGATACCCAGTCATGGCTAAATACCCTGAGCAACAACTACTCTGAAGTTGCATATCTGATAAAATAGTTGGTATAATCAAACTAACTTCAAGAGCACAAATGAAATTCCCTGTGAGGAAAGGTATCCCAAGTTGTTCTTTCTCCTCTGTCTCTGCTGGAGAGGCCAGATTACTAGTTAGGGCTCCCTGGCTCCAGTGAAAATCTTCAGCTGAAGATCAGATCTTTTGTGCTGAGAGAAGAAAGAACTGGACTGACTAGAGATCACATGATGCTAGTAGAAAATAAAAACAACTTGCCTTCTGAAGTTTATTGCTGTGGCATTTAAAAGCTTCTCCTTCAAAAGTAAGACACAAAAAGTAATTTTAGAATTAAATTTAAAAAGAAAGTGCCATGAAAACTGATTGCCTTGAAAAAAATATATTAATTGTCCTAGCATTTTTGCTCACTGAAGTCTACTTAGGCAGTTTAAGTGTATTAAATATGCAACATATATACAAGCAGAGCATACAGTAATTTCACGACTATGAGGCACACTCTTTTGACTAAAATTTTGGCCCGGAGCCGGAAGTGCGCCTTATAGTCCGGTGCGCCTTATCTGAGCTACAAAGTGGCAAAATTTGACAACCGAGAAGTGAAAGCCGCGAGGGGGGGCGGTGCCGCGGGAGCCACGAGGGGGGGCGGGAGCGGGCGGCCCCAGGCACTGGGAGCAGTGCTGGCAGGTAGCCAAGGGGCGGGAGGAGTGCTAGCAGGGAGGCGGGGGCACCAGGAACAGCTCTAGCAGGGAGGTGAGGGGCAGGAGCAGCACGGGCAGGGACGAAAGAGGCGGGAGGAGTGCTAGCAGGGAGGCGGGGGCACCAGGAGCAGCTCTAGTAGGGACG
>PYHW01010435.1:535580-555386 GCA_013186435.1 Turdus rufiventris | reverse complement strand
TCTCTCTTTTCTTTATATCAAATCTTGCAATGAATTTCTGAGGAACAAGAAAGTTGATAATGAATGTACAGAGATTTGAATAATCAGCCAGTTCCAAGAAAAACATTGGAACAAGTAATCATTGTACTGCAGTGTTATCTGAATTGTGCTTTCCAATTTCTAAGAACAGATTTTACTCTAGTGTACTATGGAGACTATGTAAGTCTATATGAATTTGTCCTTTGAACATATATTTTCAGAAATACAGTGTTATATCACAAATACATACATACACTTATTCAACAGATCAGAGATTACATAAATGTCAGGCCATTTTGTATTTCTATTTTACTGAAAATTATTTCCAGGCTTCAGTTTTCATCTTTATTTCCAGTGACAAAGACGTTATGGCTTGAGGAAATGACCAATGCAAACAATTTATGGAAGAAAAATACACAATTATAAAAAGTCAAAATAACAGAGAATATGAGCAGAAGTGAATTCTGAGACTCCGCATAACATAATTACTATCTTTATTTTGGAATACTAATGAAATTTCTTATCTATGCATTTTAATTTACAAAGGCAAAAATATTGCTGAATCTACTCCATTTAC
Organism: Turdus rufiventris; assembly: GCA_013186435.1. Taxonomy (NCBI): domain Eukaryota; kingdom Metazoa; phylum Chordata; class Aves; order Passeriformes; family Turdidae; genus Turdus; species Turdus rufiventris. The sequence continues at coordinate 554,791 of PYHW01010435.1, read as the reverse complement.
TGCTGTGAGAGTTTTCTTTTGCTATTCACTACCATGAACTTGAGTTGAGAGCAAGATAAACCGTATTTCAAAGCATTTGTTAATTGAAAAACAAAGTATCTGTTTTCTGGGTTTTTTTTGTTTTGTTTTTTGTTTTTTTGTTTTGTTTTGTTTTATTTTTTGTTTTTGTTTACTCATCTCTTTAAATGGCTAATAGAAGTCTTTCTAAAGACAATATATGGAAGCTTGAGTGCATCTGATTTTTGTAATTTTCAGCTTGCAATATTGAGATGGGGTTTTCTGCACTCTCTTTGTCAAGAAATATGTGACTGACACTGATACAGCAGCCCACACATATCAGTTATTAACTGAGAAGGTGGCAACCTGTTGAGACAGAAGATTTCTTATAAAGAAACTATGTAAAAGTCTTAATCCTTCTTCCTGTAGAGGTCAGTTGGAGTTTTGCATTTGATTTTGTGGAAACCAAATTGGTCCCCAGTTGAACAGAAAACAATCACTCACTGTATAGGAGAATTTATATCCTGCAAAAAAGTATACATTATTAAAAGGGACTGACATGGGGGTCACTGAGTAATTTTAGTAGCCTACAGATCATTACATTTTTGACTCTTTTTTTTTTTTTTTTCTTTTATGCAAGAAAAACTCACAGTGACTTCAGTAAGAGTTTTTCTTACTTAAGAAGTACAGAACTGAGTACTTAGTTGAGAAGGAAAGCAACATTAATGACTTCCATATGTTATTGCATAAAGCCCATTCATATGTTTTTGATTTAAAATATTATAAAACAGAAAACAAAAATATTCTGTATAACTTTTAGTGAGAAGCAGAAATGCTCTAAAGACCACGGATGAGAGCAATTGAATTTTAGTTAGACATGCAGTAATTGTTTGAACCCTGGAAATAATTTCTACAAAATAGTCTCTTGTTCTTTTTGTTCAGTCTATCTGTCTTACATACTGTTTCTATTCTCTTGTCTTCGCCTCAATTATTACCAAAAACCCTGTGGGGATATTATGTCAGCACTTCTCGACCTCCTGTGGAGAAGTTGTCAATGTTGAATTAAGCGTTTTTTTAATATAACCATATCAATCCCATACACAGATCTTCCATACAACACCCTTGATCATGTAGTGACATGAAAATACATAGGAAAATGCTGTAACTCAACTGCACTGAGAATGTGGGAGCTTACAAACAAATTAAACTTGTTAAATAAATTATAACTCAACATATGAGTACTGTTCAGCTCCTATTTTTATGGAGAAATCCATAAGCAGTGACAAAATCCCCTGTCCAAAGATAAAGAATTGCAAATAAAGCAAGACTAATATTCAAAAGAGAAATAAAACCTGTTCCCACTGAATCTGTAAATAATAATAGCAGCATCCTTAGGTACTGAAAATAGTAAACTTTTTTTTTTCTCTCTTTTAAAAATAAACCCCATACCAGATTATAGTATAAACTACTCCTGTAAGGACAGTTGACTAAAGTGGACTTCTGCTTTGATCTTGGTATCTGGAATTTGAAATTCTGCGAACTCTTTAGCTCAAATTTCTCTCCATGGTCATTATTTGGGTTCCTCTGCCAGACAGCTGTAGCCAGACAGCATGAAAACAGCTGCAATTTTTGTATTTACTGTATTCAAAATTTAGCTTGTAATTTACCTGGATGTGAACCATGTAAAATAGTGTAAGCTTTAGATCATAAAACAAGCTTTTTCTTCACATTTATTTAATGAACTGTGATCTGTTACTCTGTTACTGATGAAGTGAGGAAGAAAGTATGAATATGGTAGTCTTCTAATGAGCTGTGTTCATACCAGACTAGCAGTTTTCATGCAAACATGCTGTGGCTGGAGATTTAGGTCAGTAGGTCAGGAATTACTCTTCTAGAGAAAAAAGCATGGCACTGACTGACAAGGCTGTAAAATTTAGCAGCACGCGTTGGAGCATGCATGCATAAAACCTGCAAGCAGAAATGAAATAAAAGGATCAAGGAACTGGAAACATCTCCAGTCCTCTTCCTTTTTATTGGTACATTTTTAAGAGCATTGAGGAAGATGAGTCAGTAGGATGACAGGAATAGGCAATCATAATTTCTTAATTTTATACTTTTATTAGAGGCAGATATAAAACACATAAATATAAAAGGAAATATAAAATAAAAAATGAATATATGACATACAACATATAACATATATAAAAATAAATATTTATGTAATTGAAAATAGAATAATCCTCCCTCAAAATATACTAACCAAGTAAGAAGAATTTTGCATAGAAATGTTATTGTCTCAATGTTGACAGTAAGTGAACATGGCATTCAAAATTAGAGGCGGGAGGGTCATTCTGAACATCTCTTTTTATTACCCTGAACCCTTGGCTCACCTAAAGTTTCCAAAAACCAGACCAGTAATTCGTGCCCCATCCAGAAGTGAGAAGTCCTTAAAGACTCTAGAGGTACATCCTATTGGCTGACTTTCTACAAGTTTTTGCTTTCTAGGTAGGCATCCAAATTCCATGTAAACCTCCGAGTTTTTTATAGGAATTTGATCGTTTTCTCCACCTAAAAGTAGTAGAATTTATTTACCATATAGCTAGTTGAAAAAAAGTGTATGCTCATCCTCATCCTGCTTACAATGATGTAATGAGAAAATTAAAGCTAAATATTGTATACAATTTATTTCCTGGTGTAAACTGCAAGGGTATTTTAAACATTTATTGTGTTATTGCATTATTAGTTTCTAGCACTAGATGAAATGATATCAAAGTTCAACTATAAAGTAGATAACTTGGATCAATACTTTAAAAAAAATTACTCTCTAGCCACTATCTCCCAAACCTTCATCATTTGCTTTTCTTTTGGTGGAAGAACATTCATCACATTCTGTCAAAGACTAAAGAAATATCACTTTGACAAGAAGGATTTAGTTAAATGGTGCACATTGTTAACAGAGGTGGTAGTAACAGCATAGGGAGTGTAATATATACACTTGGTCTGGCTTCCAGATGTTTGGCTTCACAGTTATCATGCACATTGAATAAATGAAATAAATAAATCTTTCCATAATAAAGCAAAATATTTTGGAGTCCATGAGTTACTCTTTTTGAAGAAGAAAGGAAAGTTTTCTTTCACTATTAATTTTGAGGTACTATGTAACCTCTCTGAGGTAGATCCTGATTAGAATCACCAGTGAATTTTGAGAGTGAACCTTAAAATTAGTTCAAGAAAATCCACTATTTTTGCCTAGATACAAATATGCTATTTAAAAATTTTTAGCTTTCCAGAAGTAAACACAATTTCAAGTGAGTAGTACCATTAATATTATTTCAGAGTCCTATATTCTGATACTGATTAAAATCTAGGCAAGTATAAGAGAAAATACTGGCAAAATCAGCTTTCGGGAAAATTTTTTAAGTTCTCATCAAAAAGATGTCTGTATTTTTCCAGTTTCTAATCTTTGGATTTGTTGGGGGTTTTTTAGGTTTTTTGTTGTTTGTTTTTTTTTTGTTTGTTTGTTTGTTTGCTTGCTTGTTTTTTGCTTGTTTACATGTCAGTTGTTCTCAAAAATGCATTTGATGGAAGTTCTTTAAGGTGGCTTCATAATTTTTGCAGTAGTTTTGAGGGCTCACATTTTTAATTGGGAAGTATTTGTATTTCTTAAGCTATTTCTTGTACTTGTGTGTAAACTCTAAAACATAACCCAAATCCATGCTTATGTGTAGGAAGAACTGCATAGGTGCAGAAAAGGAACAGAAAGTGAAGATGAAGCTAAATACAACGTAACACTTGATTTCTAATACTTGGAAGGAAACCCTGTTCTGGCATTATCACATCCCACTGGCTATAGTACTTTTGTAACTGAGACACTAGAAAGTTGAATTTTAAATCAATTATAAGGACATTCTGACCTGAGAAATTCCTGTAAGACCCAGAATTTAATGAGCAAAACTGAGACTTGAATGTGAAATGTATAAATCATGCAATAGATTGAAAGAATTGACTGTGCAAGCCCTGATACGCTTCTGCAGAGAGGCATCCTATTTGTTGTTCTATTTAACTGCATTTAAAGGCTGCTATTTTCACGATAAACACAAGAACAATGCACAAACAAGGACTTCTCTTGCTAACATCCTGATAATTTTGACAAGAAGTTTAAGAATTATAACAGATAACGAGAGATACTGTTTAAGAGTTTAAGTATCTCTTCAGTCTGATCTGTGGCCTCCAGGTTGAGATATGCATGCAGAAAAACTAAGCAATGAAAATAATTGCAGTGTTTCCCCTAGGTGTTTCATTTCAGCAAATGATCTGTATGTTGGAACAAGATACAAACACAGTAATTATGCCCATATAAAATACAGGGCTCTGTGTGTGTCTGTGTGTGTGTGTGTATGTGTGTGTACATGCCCTTTTCTTCAGTAAAATGAACTTATTATTGCATCATGTTTTTTTCTGTCTTTGCATCCAGATTTCATGTAGACAAAAAAATTACTGTAATTTCCTCTAAAAAGATCTTTTTGGGAGAATGGTCACTGCAGAATTTAACCAATGAGGCAGAGCATAAACAATAACTGTCTGGGTTTCTCTGTGTTATTCTGTCCGATTCATTGGTATTTCTGGACTCATCTTACAGCATACACTTCACCTCATCCTCCTATCTGAGGTGAAGTTGTTTACCACTATCTTCTTTTTATCACTAGCATTGTGTTTTTTTGTTCTGTCTGTTAATACAGTAATTTCATGAATACAAGCCGCACAGAGTATAAGCCGCATTTCTGGTGTGTTGGCAAAATTCATGTCTTTGTCCACACACAAACCGCACCCGATTATAAGCCACTCTGCCATTGGCAGCGAGGATCCGCGTGAAACAAAGTTGCCAAATAGTAACAATGGCGGGATGGCGGCGTTTACTGGCTCGGCTCGGACCATGAGGGCTCGGGGCTGCCGACAGGGCCGGGTGGCCCAGCTCCGCACTGCCACTCGGCTGGGCTGCTCGGGGCCAGCCGCCGCCGCTGCTGGGCTCGCTCACCCTGGCCCGGCGCTGCGCCACGGTGGCAGGGGGCACGGAGCCTGCCGGCACCTGTGGCAGTGGTGGGAGGAGGGGAAGGAGCCCCCCTCTGCTCCCGCGGCAGGAAGGGACAGGAGTCTCCTCACTCCCGAGGCAGGCGGGAATGGGAGCCTGCCTGCTCCTGCGGGGGCAGCGGCAGGCAAAGACGGGAGCCCCCCGCCTTCCCCCCGGGCTGTGGGGATGGCAGCATGGAGCCCCCGCCTCTCCCCGGCCTGAGGGGCCAGCAGGAAGGAGGCCCCATCTCTCCCCCGGGCTGCGCTGCCTAAAGTAGGGAGCTCCCCTGCCTTCCCCCCGTGCTGTGCTGCCAGCTCCCCCCACCGCGAAACAGAGTAACCAATGTGTAACAATCGCCTAAAGCCGGGTTTGTACTGGCCGGTGCTGGGCTTGGCACCCTGGCTGTCACTTCCGGGATTGGAAATGTCAGAAAATTATTCACATATTAGCTGCCCCTGAATGTAAGCCGCATTTCAGAGTGGGAGCAAAATTTTAGTCATAATGGTGTGGCTTGTATTTGTGAAATTACTGTAGTTTTCTTGGTAGGTCTTCTGCTATGGTTTTATTACACTGCCAAAAGTTATTTTCTCAGTTAATGTAATTTAGCCCATGTCTTAGCTGTTATGCCCACTGTATTGTAAGAAAAGGAGAAGTAAATTGATGGCCCTGATTCTCAGTCTGGAAAAGCACAAAGGGAGTCCCAAACTTCTAGTTTGCTACTTTGAAGATAAATAACAAACGAAGATGACAATAGAAACTCTATAAAAGCTCAGAGTTTTATTTGCATGGGTCTAATCATGGGATTGAGTCCAAAATTATATGGCCTTTGTCCTCACAGGTGGTCTGAAAAACAATTCCTCTTGGTCCAGGTCCCTTTTTTTTATTTTGGTTACTTCTGAAAGTCACATCCCTATTACAATGCATGTGAGTGCTCCAAAGGCTAAATTATATTTTATAAGTGGGCTTATTTGTATAAAGTGCTAGAATGACTTGCTAAAGACCACAGAGGAATTTTGGGGCAGGAAAAGAACAGAATGTTCGTTTCCTACAACATTGCTCAGTCCTTGAACCACTGGTTCTGCCTTCTGTTTCACTGTTGCTGTCATCACCATGACTCACAAGTTGTCCAGTGTGCAGCCATGCTCAAATGTTTTAGCTATTAGAGATGGCTAAGTTTTCTTCGTAAAATAAAAACTTGAAGTATTGAAATGAACTTGCAAAAAGGCTGCTTTGGTCAACTGTGAATACCACTTGAATTCATTGGTTATTGTCAATTATGCAACCAAAGCTCCTTGCAAAGATTTTTCTGAGAAAGAAAACCAAGTGTTGGATATTTGTAATATGTAACTTTTCTATAATATACTACATCCTGCAGTGTGTGCTCTGTTATGGAAAACAGGGCTCAGAAAAAAAAAGAAAAAAATCCCCATCTAGAATAACACATACAATCAGTGGGGAAAAAATTGTTGATGTTGGGGAAGGGCATCCTTTCACTTAAAGTTTTTAAATACGAGTGGATCATTTCACCCTTTTTTCATAGGCAAAAACTGATAAACTCCTTTAGATATTAAGAAATATGAAAACATTGCATTGCTCTGTGAGGAATTCTGAGAAAAATAAAAGTTTAAATAACAACATTTAATAAATAATTCCTTAAGACTGACCTCTCAAAGATTTAACTTCTTTCTTGTCTTTTAGCTAGATCAAAACAAATCAAACCATTAAACTCAGTTTATGCTGAAGAAATCTCTTATAACAGCAATGACTTAGGAGCTTCTGTTGTGAGCAGAAACGTTGTCATGCATTTTAAACATCTAACATGGTTTTCCTGAAAGAACAATATTTGTAAAATAATATTTTTTTGTATCTTAGAATTGCTGTATTTCAAGGGATTTTTTTTTTGCTTATCACTAAAGCTTACCTCACTTGCTGGCACTTCCCACTGGAAAACTTTGATATGCATATTTAACAAAGTTCACAGTTTTTTGTGTTTCAACTGTCAGTACAGTCTCCTTACACAAGTGCAGAGGTATGCAATAATGAGAAATAATGGCAAGAAAAATATTAGGCAAACATTTCTAATGCTGCAAGAGAGTTTGATCTGGCACAAGAGATCTGGCATAAAGGTTCAAGTCATGGAGTTAAATTTTTTTTTTTTGTAAACTCTTTTCCCTTCTTCTCAGTGATACCATGAAACAAAATCTATTACCAAACCAAAGCATTATACCACTGTGTCACTGAATTTATGCACACCTGTCTTCCAGGTACTGCTGGAACTATGAAAGAAGCCACTCTTACTTTGTGGAACACAACTTCATTCATATTTTGAAGAATTATGCAACTAAGGTAGAAAGTTTTAAAAGTAATTTCACTTTTTTTTTCAGTTTACTAAAAATGCGTCTTTGAATTCTGTTGGATATTTTTTGAAGCATCTACAAGTTACAGTAATTTTTCATATCCTCATTGAAAGCTCAGGCCTAGGGGGAAAAAATGCCATTTTACCGAGTGGGAAAACAGATAAGACTGCCTTTGCAGTTTTTCTCTGGGGGAAAATTCATGGTAATTCACTTTAATCAGCTGTGACATATAGAGTTTGGGCATGAATTTTAGCTGCACATAGCCTGCTTGCAGCTAATGCAGAGGCTGACTGGCACCAAGTGAAATTACTTTCTATCTGCTCTTATCTCATTTTCCACTTTCTAGAACAAAGCCAAGCAAAGTATCTTAAAGCTGCTTATTTTCATCTGCCTGACAAGAAAGAAACAGAAGTATTAAAAGTTAGAAATACTTGAAAAAGTGGGTTAGGAGCAATCTTATGCTTTTCATTTACTGTCCTGCATTTCATCCCAGATACTAACAATACTTTGTGAATGGGCTTAGGCATATATTAGCAAGTCAGAGTAGTATGAACAGGAAATTTATGAACAAACCTGAATTGAAAATTTAGAGGCATGTCTCTGTTGCATTATCTCCAGGGAAAGCACTTCAGCAGTGCATAAATCTCTTCAGATCTGAGACACAGTTCTGCATAGCTCTCTGCTACCTTCCATGTTCCCCCCATTCACTGCAAAGAACACAGCTATTGCCTTACATCCTTTCTTCTTCAGGAAGAAAATGAACTCCCCCATGGTAAAATTTACAGATGTGAAGGATCAGACAAAATAGTAGATGGATGAGTAAAGAGCTGAAGTTTAAGATGAAGGTGAAACAGCCTTTATATATATGTGTGTGTGTGTGTGTGTGTGTGTGTGTGTGTGTGTGTGTGTGTATATGTATATATGTATGTGTATATATATATATGTATGTATGTATATGTATATATGTATATATGTGTGAGTGCATATATATATATATACACATACTTACATATACATATATACCTATATATCATGTATATACATATATATTTATATATAACTATCATATATACACCTATATATATGTTTATATATGTGTACATACTTATATATATATATATGTGTTCATGTGTCATTAACCATAAAGCAAACTACAGTGACTTTTTTTGTGATTTTACCACTCCATTTTACTCGATTCCTCTTTTATGCAAGAATCTATTCTAAAAAGAAATTCTTTTCCAAAAACTGACACAAGCATCTAGACAGCTAGACATTTAGAGAAGAATAGTGCTGATTGCAGCAGGATTTGTGTGCATAAACACTGTTGTAGAGGTGAGCAGTAGTATTTAGCACTGGAATGGTTAAGGATATACTCAGAATGTCTTGCAGTTGAGTCTGCCTAAATATGTTTGAATTATTAGTGGGTTAGCACAGAAAGCAGGAGGGGTTACTAAAGCATTTCTTACCCTGTTCAAGTTGTTTATCAAGTTCAGCCAAAGTTAAATGTTATGCTCAATGCACTTCAAGTTTTATAGGTGGTATGGGGATAGATACACGTAGAGCTCTGCTACTTTCTGCTTGTACTCAGCAATTGCTAACCTTCTTTTTGCTCATTATCTAAAGCTGGTCTCCATGAGTCACAACTATTTGGGACACATACATTTAGCAACACCCCTGTGTTAATATGGTTCTCCAGAGATCACAGCTGGGACGTAGCGTTTCTGTAGCTGCTTATGATTAGATTAAGACTGTGTTCTCTTTCCAACCTTTGCTTCTTATGTCACTGTAGAATCACAAAGCCTGCTTTTGCAACTCATGCCCACTTAAATTCGGGAAACATCTCAAGGATATTATGGTTTCTTATAGTTTTCTCTTTTTTTGGTATGTATTGCTTGCTATAATTTGGATTTTTAATATTTATTTTAATTACTTCTGCTGTCATTTAAACAATTTTACTGTAAAGATTTTTAAATCACTCTTTTTGCTGGGGGAATTAAAAAACAATATGTTCACATCTCCTTTCTCTTGTTTCCTTATTGTGAAAAATGAAAGTATCTTCATCAGTGCATTCATACTAGAGGGTACCATTTGCTTTAAGGTGCCATCCAATTTCCTTGCATAACAACAATTTAACCCACTTCAGATGAAATCTGCTCTGTAACTGTAAACTTACTAAGTGCTGCATGTGCCCTGAATCCACTTATTTAAACTGATAAAGGGGATAAACATACCAGATTAACATTTTTACCACTGGTTAAAAAAGGGTGTACTGTCTGAGGACTCTGCTGTGGAAGACTAATTTCCTCCACTGACACTGCTAGATTTCAGAAAGGGTGAGATTTCAAAAAGGATGCCCAATGCCTGAAAGTGGGCTTCTGGGCCCCACTTTGGGAATCCAGAAAACTTCAGATTCCCTTCACAGGAGAGAACTCCTTGTGAGTTCTGTTTCTTGACTTGCTGTGTCTAGCTTTGACCCTGCTGACCAATGTGCATAGCTGTATGTGTATGCCTATTTTTTTCCAACTGATCATGTTCCTCTGCTTTCTGTAAGTGGCACACTATTTCTCTCTGTTCTCTCTTTTTGCACTATTCCTCATGGCTGACCCCAAAAGACAAAGCTCTTGTCTTCTGATTGGTGTAGTGCAACCAGTTGTCTGTCTTCTGATTAGACAGGGTACACCTAAATATCTGTATAGGTGGACATATGTTGTGTACTGAGTAAAGAAATATACTGAGTGCTTTCACATGTGGGTCATCTATGCTTTCTGGCAGAGGACAAATCATATGTAAGGCTATCAGATAGTTCTCCGGCACTAAGTGAAGTAATGATATTTTCTATTTAGTAAAGAAAACAACCTTGAATTAATATTGCTCAAACATGTTTAGTGCTTGCAAGGATTCTTAGGTGAAGCTTTTAGGTTCATTCTACTCAGTGCTGTCCTTGTGAAGATTCTTAAAAATTTAGTTGATTAGTTGCTTTGCTTTTCTGGAAAAACCTGGAGAAAAGCAGAGTAATTGTGATGCCTGTCATATTGTGGAAGACTCTCAGGACATCACATGTGAAAACTGGCTGGGGTTTAACAACTCATTTATTAACTACCTTGTACAAGCACTGTGATCGTATCTTCCTATTGAGCTCTGTGGAGGGAGACACATGAATCACATAAGCTTGATGGCAAAGCCAGCTGTCTGGGTTGCAGTGCTCCTTGCACGGGGAGCAGCCTGACATCCCGTGCCTGTATGGTACGGACCAGATCAATGGCTCCCAGCTGTTGCATGAGCTCCATAAACAATTGAGATGCTCTCCAGCTCTTCTCTTCTTCCCTTTTTATCACCCAGCTGTGAGTAGTCATGCAGACAGTTTTATTGATGTAGAGTTAGTACTGTTTTTGCAGGACAAGGCTCTTAGCATGTCACAGCCTCCTAATGGGTGATACTTTGTATTTAGGGATTTTGGTCAAATTCCTTTCTGTCTTCCTCCCTTCTTTCCTTCCAGCTAATCCATCTTTATGTTTATAATATCCGTATTTGAAGAAAAAAAAAAAAAGACACAATTGCTGAAAACTTGCTTACTTTTTAGTATTTGGTACAGTCATAGCAAGAAAGTACATGTAGTGTATGTAAGAATCTAATTTTTAATGACATGCATTTATTTTGTAACTTTTGCATGATGTTCCTTGTGAAGTGGATGGACACATATGGTGCATATACAGTATATGGCATATGGCATTATGCTGAGGTCTTTTTGACTCTAGCTGGCAGCTGATTCTTTAAGCACAGTAATTTAATGCATATGAGGCACACCCTTTTGACTAAAATTTTGGCCCATATCCAGAAGTGTGCCTTATACCCCGGAGCGCCTTATATATGGACAAAGTTTGGAAATTTGCCAACCCAGAAGTGCGAGCCCGCAGCAGCCCCGAGCTGAGCCCGCCTGTCCCTGAATGGGGCTGGAGCTGCTGCGGTGGTGGCGAGGGGAGCGGGGCCGAGTACACCAGAGGTGGCCATGGGGGGATCGGGGGCGGGGCCGTTGGCGGCCCCTGTGGGGAGCGGGGCTGGGGCCGCCCCCCATGGCAACCCCGAACAGGGCTGAGCCTGCCTGTCCCCAAGCCGAGCCAGTAAACCCTGCGATCGCGCAATTCCATTACTAATTTGTTACTTTGTTGTGTGTGGATCCTCGCTGCAAAAAAAAAAGTGTACCCTATACTCCGGTGCACCTTATACTCGTGAAATTACTGTACTTTTTGAAAAGATAATCTTCATCCTATCTGCTCTTCTACATACAGGCACTGCAAGTGTGCAAACAGTCCTAAGTATTAAATTACTAAAATTGTGTAGTATGCATTTCTTTAAAGAATAAATTCACTCCAGAAATTATTGTTAGAAAGTAATTAAAATTTAATCCAATGTAAAACAGGACTAGTCTCACAGCTGGACTTTATAGGTTTTGAGTTTGTTCATTATTTTTATTGCTTTTCCACTGGTCTTCTTTTTTGATACAGTTTTTATTTTTATTTCATTCTTTGGTAATGCTGAGAAGTTTCTCAGCTGATTTATTTCTGACTAGGGCCCTAAGGATGGGGTTTGACATAGCAGAAAGAGGTGATAGCTGCTCCCGACACTTCACATGATGGCCACAGTCTTCAGGATAGGATTTGAGACATGTAGGAAAGCTCGTGTCTGTAACAGATTAAAAAATAAATCTTGACGACCCAGCAGAGCTACCAGCTCACATGATCCTCATGTTGCAGCATTTGTTTGTTCACATTTTATAAAATCCTAACTACTGAATACTGTGATGGAATGAAAATTTCAACTCAGGATATAAATTTCTAACCTCCATTTTACCACTATCCATTTATCTCTTCTCCCCAATGTCCTAGAATTCACTCCAAGGTTTGAAACTCTGTAAAGCGTAATAAGAAAATAGTAAATTAAGAGCAATTTTTCGAAACTCTGAATTTGCTGATAGAAAAATATTATTTATTTTAATTCATATTTTTAGACCTTTTTCATGAATATTTTTATAATCTTAGATTTTAAATATTTATAGCACTGAAAAAAATATGTTCACATTACATATGGGTATTTAATCTAGTTGATGGTTATTCCATGAATGGATGAAGGACTTAAATAGGAGAGGGGTGTAAATGATATTGTTTGTATCAGTATTATCTGTTCAGCCTTCTAAAACTGGTAGAAATCTAGGTAAACAACAAATCATCATAATGACATTTTGTATAATGAGCTGAGAAATCTGATAATTTTAACAACTGCAATTGTATTTAATTTAATTTATAATGTTTAATAAATCCTTTTAATGTCATCATAAGCATGATGACCGGGAAAACAATTGGAGTACCTTCAGAATCGTAGTTTTTGAGTACTCCATACAGTGCTTCACTCTCTAGATACTTTCACTAAAATCACAGGCTTTAGAGGAAGTTTTTCCTGTCAGTCTACTAATTCTTTCACTATTACAGGTGCAGAACTTCAGAACTTCAAAAGGTATATTGACAGTAAATCTACAGAAAAATGTTGAGTATCTCTAGAACATCAAGGCCATCTTTGATAATTCGGAAATGCCTTGGTATGAGTCTGAACTTCAAATTTCAAAGTACTTTCTAGTAGACAGAGTTTTTTTATTTTCTTTCTTCTTATTCTCTGTTTTAATTTGTGCACAGTTTCATTATGAATCTCTATCAGATCAGAGAAGCTCTTTGATCTCTAGGATTTACCTGGTGTTTGCCGATCAAGTTTTGGAAATGGTAATAAACTGGAAAACATAAGGCTTGATCTTGTTTCTGCATTCTTTCTTTGGGGGAGGGAAGGAATGGATGAAGGTGTTTGCCAACTTTTGAACAATTGGTTGAATTTGAATTTTGAATGCTAAATTACTGAATGCCTTGACTTACTTGTCACATCCTATAATGATTCTTGAATGTTCAGTAGGTTGAAAATTTTCAGTTTATAGGTTGTTAGTTTGAAGTTTGTTGCATTTGTTGGCTACTTTCCCCCCCTTTTTTTTCCTTTCCAGTAGAGCTCCTCTTGATAAATTCCTTTCTCTCCTTATATCTAATAATAAAAACATTTTGGAAGCGAACTTCTTCACCTATCCAAAGACTTGCAAAGTTGCTAACAAGTTTACTATTTCCTTCCAGCTCTTCAGCTGACTTTAATTTAGTAATAACCTTAAAATCCCTGTGAAGTGAGTGGTCAGTTCTTAGAAAAGGATAGAAATTGCCTTCCACTTCTTACATAACCCTATAGGCTTCAGAACAGGGCTCTGCTATTCCCCAAAACACTGGTTAATTGTAAGGCTAGGGAAAATGAAAACAGTAAAAAGCTATGTGAGGGAGAAAGAATACACCCTATTCCTTTTCTTTTTATTATTTTCTTTCTTTGTGTGTTGTCCTTTTACTCTCTCTCTGACCCATTTTCTAAATTGAGAAATGTATTACTGGGATCAGAAAATTTTAGGTAAATAGTACTTAAAAATACTTCAATTCTAGGGTTGAGTAAAGTTTTAGTAAAAAGGCTCTGATACTTGCTGTTATGAATTCCCCTCATTAGCATCATGTAAAGCTGTGGAATCTTCTAGAAACCAGCATTCAAATCCGTAAGATAAATATTTTTTAGTTGTGTAAGCAATACTGTGAATGAGAACATATGGCTGAAACAAATGGTAATAATACACTTTTTTTCACCAGGTCATATCAGCGTGAAATACGTGTTCTGTCATTTATAACAATAAAGGAATTTGTTTTATTAAAGAGTTGTTTATTCAGACACGCTATGCAGCTGCTAATGTCAGTTTATCATTGTGATCTTGTTTTGTGTTTTGTTCATTATGTGGCAGCTGGAGGTTTGCTCTCCACAGGCTTTGCAGAGGTCAAAAGTAATTTCTTGTAATTTGAAAGGCTTTATTCCTTAAAACAAGCTTGATATCTTTCAGAACATGGTCTACTTTGCTAATACCTGACTATTCTACATAGGCATATATTTCAGATATGTTTTCTGATGAGGTATTGTATATATACACATATATATATGAATCTTTATACATAGTGCTAAAGATGGAGATTCTTATCCATTTTCTCTTCTGATTTTCCTGTGGACTCTTAAAAATCTGTCCAGCTTGTCAAACACAATTTAGAGTTTGCGGTTTATTTTAATGAATTAGAGTGGTAAGGTGAAGCAGTAGGATCAATTAATTACATGACTAAGCAACTTCATTTGTATTGTTTTATACTTTTTTTTTTCTAGATTTGAACTGCAACTGACTGAAACTCACAAAAAAATTAAAATTCTATTTCTTTCAGAAAAGATCCAATTTGGAGCAATGACTATGTGTGATGTCAATTCCTTTCAGAACTGGAGACGTAATAAAGTGATGAAAGATTTATCTAGCTAAAATGGGAGGTGAAAATGAATCCACTTTATTATCCAGATTTCTCTGATAAGAGTCTGTGAATGCATGTGTGTATACTCAAAGTAAAAGCTATAATTTTTAGAGGTAACTTGCAAATGAGAGAGACTTTGGGTTTTGTTTAGGAAGCAGATGGAACTCCTATAATTTTTTTTCACTTCTCACATTTAGACAGATCAGGGAACCTTTTTTTTTTTTTTTTGCCTTAAGGGAAAGAAGGAGTAACAGGAAAAACTGGAGTGAGGCCGTATCATAGTTTTGTTTTGTCCAGATGGAAGAAAACATGCAGGCTGAAGGTGCTCATTTGACTGTAATCTATAATTACAGTGGAGAAAAGCGTGAGCTTCTAATTCAGTTATTAAGAAAGGGTTGTTTTACTCCTGAGGAATTTAGAAACTGATAGAATCAGTTGTTTGCATGAAATTAGAATTTATACTTATTTGAAAACCTCACACAGAGTATGTTTAAATCTGCATGAACTGTTTTGAGATGAATTTTGGTATAGACTTGATAGAATTTTCACATAATTACAGCAACATAGGGGAAAGAAGAGGCTTTTCTCCTGTATAAACATGGATCATCTTCTCTCTCTGCTTGAACTTTGTTCGTTCAGCCCACTGGGGCCAAACTTTTACATACTAGAACAATTTCCAGCATTTTCCGTCTCTTCTATTTTGAGTTGTTTGATTCTAATGAGTTAGTTGTAAGTCCTGGCAAGAGTTTTAAAGATGACCTTTATATTTAAACTGTTATGAGGAATATGTCCTCTAGGAATTAAGCACATACATTTCAGTGTAACATTTGACTAAGACACTCCACATCATCTCCTAAAACCTCTATCTTTGCCCCCAACTTAACTCCTAGAGAGTGAATTAACTTGGTGACCTAATGACTAAGTTTTTTAATAAATATTTGGATACAATGACATAAACCATCAAGACAGGCTTATAGCCAATAAAAAGGTTTCTTGAGATAAAGTTTATATATCAAAAGCAGCTGGTTTTCCAAGACATGCCTCTTTCTAATTATCCCTGTCACTGGAAATCTAGAAAACAAAATAATAGATATGTTGCTCTATATAGCAGAATGGAAATTGACATAAAATATTAATGTTCTTTGACTTCCAAGAGTAGAGAGTAAAATATTGATTTAAAAAATTAATTCATATTTAAAAAACATATTAAACACTTCAAGTTTATTTGTCTTCCAGCTTTAGTATGAGAAAATAGCCTATATTTTCCTGTTTGTTATTCTTACTTTTAAATAAATGATCTATTTTTCTACTTGAGACACAAAGTTTGCATGAGGACAAGCATAATTTTTGTTCCAGGTTCACATTTATTCCAAGTATGTGACTATAATGATGTAAAACACATTGGATTAACACTTATGGATCCTTCTTAACAATAAACAGAACTTATCAACAAAACAATTAAACAAAACTTTCCATTATCTACATTTTTTTGATTTTTATAGGTATCATTCATTATTCCTTCAATAATGCAATGGAGAGAACAAACAGTATTTTTGTTGAACACCATTTCATCTGGAATTCTGAGCATACATTTTTTAAACATTGTGTTAAATTGTTTAGCAACAGATGCCTCTAAAACCAATTGAAGAGCATGTATTTGTAGAAAAATTATTCTTCAAAGAATACACAAATGTTTTTTTTTTTTGGACAAATGAATTTGCTATTTTAAAAGTACATACATACTAACATTCATGACAATGATTAATCAAGTTTACATAAGAGTTTTAGTGTAGAAGATCAGTCATATTTATCAATCCTGTGCTAATAGCATTCCTTACTATTCCAACTCTTTTATGTCCTTGTCTTAAGTCTTTGCTCTGGTAAACTTCTCACTCATGTGGTTTTGTACTCCTGAGTGAAAGATTAGCAATGAACCAGACCAAAATACACCCAAATTCTGTCCACATTTTCTGATTTTTTTCCTTAGTAACTATACAGTTTTAGTTCTTCTTGAGACTCTGATGAACTGCAAAAGTTCTGAGATTACTCTTCTTTATGAAGGAGAAGGGACTTATGAAACACTATTTTGAAATGAGGCATCTTACACTGTGTGTATGTTTCTATATTATATATTGGCTTTGCAGTCGAGGAGTCTCTCATTATATTGTCAGATGTCTATGTACTCTTGGAAATCCAAGTTCTGTAAGTGCTTGACTCTGTGTCCATAACAATGTTTTTAGTGACATAATAGCGTATCTGCACATTTAAAAATTTTGCGATACTGAAATGCAATGCTGAAGAAACAATATATTAATTTATTTACATGCTGATACACTCACATGACCTGGACAGACAAAAAAAGCCAATAAGCTAAATTTTAAAATCATTCTTCTAACAGGTCTGGAAAAAACTTCATCAGTTGTATGCTGCCCTCCTTGAATTTGATAGGTTGATGTTGACAAAAAGAGATCTTGCTGTCAAAGGCACTGTACCCATAACAACAGGGGATTTCAAAGGAAATCTGTGTTTTTCATCTCTGTCTCAGTAAAGTGCACTATATAGTACTGCTGATTTATAACTAACAGTTCTTAGATCTTTTAGCTAGATTCATTGTGACTTGGGTAATTTCCAGTGTCATTGAAAGACAAAGAGTATCAGTAAGTAAACAGTACTACTCTTAGAAAATTTCCTCAGGAACTTATTATTAATAATACTTTTATGCTACCACTCTGGATTATTACTATCAAATGATTTCTATGAATTAAAAATCTTAAATTTAAATGCAGCTGCTTGTTACCTGGCTCCTATTGCAAGTATCTTACAAATTACTTGAGAAAAATTCCCCTTTTGTTGTCAAAGGAACTGTAAATTGCAGTATCATTATATCAATATAAAAATTAGGTGAAATTTACTGTCTTCAGACATAGTTCTTTGTCAAGGAAAATTATTTTGTAAATAACTAAGAAAAAAACTGGTAGTCATAAACAATGTAAATAAATATGTTTCTAATAACCATGTCTTCTCAGCACAATTAAAGCAAGAGCCAAAACATTGTAAACAACTTTTTTATCTGCCAAAACAAGTTCAGCACAATTATCTTCTTTTATTACAGAGGACACCACAAACAACCAAAGCAGCAGTACAACTTTGCTCTTTGTATTTGCTTTGCATGTTAGAGATGCCATCAAAACCTAACCACAAAAAAATCAAGCAATCATAGCAGAACAGAAAAGAGCAAACAGCCATTTAAATGAAAAAGGAAGTAATTTTAAACAGTTTGGCTTAAAATATATATTTAGAAACATTTATTAGTGATTGTGTATTCAACTAAAACTTGTAGATATTGTACATTTTAGAACAATAGTACTTAATTTGCTTTGAAATTATATTTAATAGAAGGTTTAATACATGAAGATAAAAACAGAAAAAATACTTTGAAAACATAGAAATACAAAACTTTCTGCACCTTTCCAGATAGATAAGGAAGCAGTTAACCCTGGCAATCCTGAGGCAGCTTGGGGAGTTCAAGCAACTATGCCTTGCCTTCAACTAACTGAAGTGTCCCTGTTGTACCTTCCCTACAGCAGGAGCTCACTGCAGAAACAACTCCAGGCACTTGGGCCAGAGGCACATGGGCCCAGTTCAATTTATTAATGCACTCTGCTGCAGCGGTACCATATCACTAAATAAACAGATGAGGAGGAGAAAGAGATGCCAGCCACAGCAAGAAGAAGGGAACAAGAAGTGGCAGACACCCATGAGCAGCTACAAAACACTGCTTATTCTCTGAAGGTGTACTTATCGAGAGCACAAGAAATCAAGGAATATTTTTTTTGTTTCAATTATTCAAAGGGAAATAACAAATAAACAGGGCATAAGAGCATTGGGCTTTGGGCATTGGTGCTAAACAGCAGTCAGGCAGAAAGGGGTCTGGGGATACTGATTGACAGCAGCTGAACATGAGCCAGGAATGTGCTCAGGT
Source organism: Turdus rufiventris (assembly GCA_013186435.1). Taxonomy (NCBI): domain Eukaryota; kingdom Metazoa; phylum Chordata; class Aves; order Passeriformes; family Turdidae; genus Turdus; species Turdus rufiventris. Next base: position 535,984 of record PYHW01010435.1, on the reverse strand, counting down.
GGCCAAGAAGGCCAATGGCATCCTGGCCTGTGTCAGCAATAGTGTGGCCAGCAGGAGCAGGGCAGGGATTTTGTCCCTGTGCTTGGCACTAGTGAGGCTGCACCTCAAGTTCTGTGTTCAGTTCTGGGCCCCTCAATTGAGGAGGGATGTTGAGATGCTTGAGCATGTCCAGAGAAGGACAACAAGGCTGGTGAAGGGTTTAGAACACAAGTCCTGTGGGGAGTGGCTGAGGGAGCTGGTGTACTTATGCTGGAGAAGAGGAGGCTCAGGGGTGACCTTCATCACTCCCTTCATCTGGTTGAGAAGAGGTTTAGCTGGGTGAGGTTGATCTCTTCTCCCACAGAGCCAGTGACAGGACAAGAGGACACAGCCATTCCCACTAGCCTTCTGTGCCAGGGGAAGTT
>PYHW01010435.1:508171-520573 GCA_013186435.1 Turdus rufiventris | reverse complement strand
TTTGCTGACTGCTGTCTCGCCTTGCACTTTTTCCCTATCGCGAGCTTTCCGTAACAACGCGAGATCTTCCGAGCGCCGATCCCTACAATTAGATGATTAGTTTTTCATAGTAAGCAATACTTGCCCTTGAGCTACTGGGAGTTGTACTTACAGTAATTTCATGATTACAAGCCGCACCGATTATAAGCCACATTTCCAGGGCGTCGGCAACGTTGATGTCTTTGTCAACACCCAAGCCACACCCAATTATTAGCCGCACTTTTGTTCGCAGCAAACTTTCACAAAGTCGTCATTTAGTAACAGAATCGCGGGATCGCTGGGGTTTACTGGCAGGTGCCAACCTTGGAAACATTATTTCCAAGTGAAAAAAGACACAGACCATAGCTGCGGCAGCATACCCTGCATGTTTTATTTACAAGCCGAAAAAGACATGAACAATAGTGTGGTCATTTTGCGAGCATTCCCAACGGATCCGTGTTGCCTTTAAACAGCCGATCAGCTGCACGGGCGAGCAGCTGAGCTCTGAGTGGAGCCGCATCTCTGTGCTGGCATGGCCAGCCACTCCTCTGAGCGAGCATGGCCAGCCGCTCCTCCACACGAGCCCAGCACCCCCGTTCATATGTGCGAGCATGGCCAGCTGTACAGCCGCACAAGGACAGCCAGCTGCATAGCTGCACAACACTGAAAACACTTTAAAAAGTACAGAGAAATATCACACACTTCTATCAACCTGCTGAGGTAACTCGCTGAGGTAACTCACCCCGATAGCATCCCCCGCCTCTCAGCAACGCCGAGGCAGGCTATAAGCTGTTCTCTGATTGGTTCATCGTTGGAACAATGGGAAACCATGGATTTCAAACCATTTTTGCTTGGCACAGGACCGGCACAGTACCAGGTAAGGGCAGATATCACATTTTTGTTAATGTATTAGCTGCCCCGGATCACTAGCCGCACTTCCGGGTTTCCACCAAAACTTTGGTCAAAATGGTGCAGCTTGTAATCGTGAAATTATTGTAAATCCTTGTCAATCTAGAAATAGGAGATGAAAAATGATAACTTGTAGAGTCAGTACTAAAATCTCAACACAAAAAGCTCCTGAGACATGAAATTTCATAGCTGTGTTTTCTCTGTGTGAAAAACATAGTGGAAGTCATTCTGGCATTTTAATAATTATCTCATTTTGAGCCCAGTGCAGCTGGTTTCATAGCAATTAAAGTACTGGGGGTTACAAATTCAATAGAGAGACCATAAACAAAAGTGCACGTCACACGCAATTGGACTAGGTTCTTGGTGCGTTGTTGTCCCCAACATTTGTTTTTTTTGTATTTGTTCTGATCCAAACGACATGCAGTCTCCTTTTCTAAAGATTATTGTGTCAAGATGTGAATTTGGAGGTTTGCATGTTGTATTTAACTTATGAAGAGCATCACACTGTGGAAAGATACCAATATGAATATTTTAGGCAATGGAGCTGGATTGACTATCACAAAAAACAAATCAGATGACCAGTTCCATATATGTATGTGGGGGGCTTTGTTTGTTTGTTTCTTTTTGTTTTGTTTTGGTTTGTTTTTTTTTAAAGTTCTGCTTTATTTATTTATTTATTTATTTATTTATTTATTAGTTTAAAGTTTTATTTATTGATGTTTTGGGGTTTTAAAATTATTTTATCTTATTTATGCAGATTTTTGCCATTCAAGGGTTAAATCAGAATCCATACAGACATTGACTGTGGAGTCTCCCCCCCCCGCATCCATTAGAATACTTTGAACTCAATTCATGTCTGCAATCCTCCTTCCATTAAAAGTAATGTCAAGATCTCTGCAAAGACTGTGCTCTGTTTAATGTCTTATTTGTCATCTAGTTAAATCCTACTGTTTGACATTTAGAATTATCTCTAATAGCTTTGCCACTTTCCTAGGATCTTTGTCCCCATTCAACATAGCTGTTGTATAATCTTTACTAAAATAGTATGCCTAAAACAAATAACATATAGGTTACATAGATTTCAAAATTGTAAAAGGCTATATAAACATCAAGTCCTTGGAGATTCAATCATGTTATTTCAAGTGTAAAGAAAAGAAAACAGATGTCACACATGAAACTTAAACTACCTTAATCATAAACAAAAAAGATTAAAAGCAGGGGAAATCTAGTGGTTGCTGTTAGTCTTATTACAATCAGATTCAAGATTACTTCCCACAGTTCTCATCTTTTAAAATTAAATTTAAAAAACAGCTGGGACAACCTGAAGTCTTTAATTTTCCAGGCTGAACAAACCAAATAGTCTCAGCCTTTCCTCACAGGAGTGGTTCTCCAACCCTCCGATCAGCTCTGTGTCCCTCCTATGAACTCACACTGAGGTCCATATCTTTCCTGTGCTGAGGAGCCCAGAGCTGGATGCAGCATTGCAGGTGGCGTCTCACCAGAGTAGAGCAGAGCAGAGGGACACATTCCCTTGCCTTGTCCTCTGATGGAGTCACTCCATCATTCAAGGCCACTGGGTGGTCAGGCAGGACTTCCCCTTGGCAAAGCTGTGCCAGCTTGTAAGTAGAAATATTTTTTACTAATATTTAATTATTAATATTAATTAAAGGAATATTTCCTACTACACTACAGACTTGACTGTACAGTAGTAGCATTAATCTGCTGTTCAGACTATAACTTCTGTCATAGAGATCAGTAATTTAAATTACAGTAATTTCACAATTATAAGCCGCACCCTTTTTACTAAAATTTTGGTCCCAACCCAGAAGTGCAGCTTACACTCAGGAGAAGCCAATATATGGACGAACTTATGAATTTTGCCAACCCGGAAGTGCGAACCCGCAGCAACCCCGAGCCAAACTGGAGCCCGCATGGCCCCGGTGGCAGGGCGGTGGGGCCAATCCGAGCCCGCACGGCCCCAAGCTGAGCCAGTAAACCCTGCGATCCTGCAATTCTGTTACTAATTGGCAACTTTGTGAAAGTTGCATGAGCATCCTCGCTGCGAACAAAAGTGTGGTTTATAATCCAGTGCGGTTTATAATCCTGAAATTATTGTACATGTTCCTTTATTCTGCAAATTAGACCATTATATTTCTTGCACTAAAACTTCACTGTTTAGATGGAGAAATTTTGTTTGCAATTTTCTGGAAGCATTTGGGACACAAATAGATTGCTAATTTCTTCAGGGAACAAATTTGAACAAGGTGTACCCTTCTCCTTACCTACCCTCCAAATGGTGCTTCTGATTCTCTGACCCAGTATTCCAAGTTTTTATTTTTATCTCCCAGTTGTCTGTGGGATAGCATTGCAAATAAATTAAATGAACTTATCTCTGTTTGAAGTGCAACAGGCAAGCTTGACAGAGTTATCAATTAGCAAGTATAACTATGGCGTTGGTGAGAGATTCTGCATCAGGGACATGCAGGCTTCTTACTGTTGTTTGTATCAGGAGAAGCTCTCTGCCTGGGGCTTGTACCTACTGACATTGCAATGGACAGACATGGTGGTACAGCATTCACTGGAACACAATGACTCAGTTGAAACGCAATGAAGAAGTACATTTTCTTGTGTTTACACAGGAAACAGGAGTGGCCAGAACAGAGGACATAAGTATATATCATAATACATCAAAGTGGTTGTTCTGATATGGATAAGGAAAGCCATGTCCATAAAACATTGTTGCAGTCTTCTGTGGGTGCATTGTCTACAATTAGCAGCATGACAAGGCCTTCTGAATGACAGAAATTGCCCTCTGGATCATAGTGAGATGCTAGAAACAGCACAACATGTCTGTGGCTAAATGCTTTCAAATAGTCCTGGCATTTCTTTTACTCACTGAAATATCTTGTTGAGTAATTTATCTACCAAGGTAGAACTTAAATACTGAGGCTCATGGTAAAAAGTTTCTTTAACCTGACATTCTCCTCAAACTGGTATTTGCGGCACAGTCCTCTGCTACCTATCTTGGTATAGAGATCTGTAATTTTATTTCAGCTTTTACTGACAGTGGTGACTGACATTAAAAACAAAGTCTGCTCCCAGATCAGATAGTGAAAACCACAAAAAATGGACAAACCAGGAGGGTGACCATACTGATGGTGACAGACTCAGCATTGCAGTCCCCATCACCATGCTAGAACAGAAAGAACACAAGAAACCAGGGTCATAGGTGAAAATTTTGCGGCAAATGACATAAACATCTAGCTATATTCTCCAGCTAATTAATTCAAAATACATCTACTCCAGATTCAGTTTACATTACCTAATGATCAAGCAGTACAAATGTCTGACATCAGAGATCACTAGATTTTTTTAGGGGTGGGAGGGAGAAGACTGTAATGTATTTTCCATATCTTAGTTTCAATGTTTAAATCAATTTTTAGCAAACTTCTGAAAATTTCTGAAGAATATAAGTGAAGAAAACTACCTTAAATGGCCTGCTAAATTGTGGGCACTTGAGCATTGTAGAAGTCTCTGTATGATGGCAAACACTCTGAAGGATCTATTTATGGTGGTTGTGTGGTATGAAAGTTGGACATGTTTCTTTGTTTTTAATAAAATACTATATATAGAGATAGGAACACAAAAGAATAGGTGTAAATAGATGTACATCTTCCAACTGCCTGAGAACTGACCAAAAACCTAAAGGAGGAAAGAGAGCTATAAACTGAGAAAGAAAAGATGAATTAAAACATTCTCTCCATTAGAGCTAAGAATGCTTCAATTGTTTTGAGGCTAGCACCAGGACATGTGATGTTAATTAGAGAAGTGTCTATATGTAATAAAGATGCAAATGTAGCTGCTGCTGCTCAGCATTTTTCAAAATTTGTATTATATTCCTGGTCACTGCTCTTTTTATTCCTGGTGCAATACAGTAGAAAAAATACCATGAATTATTTAGAGAAGTTGTTCCTGGAGAATTGCCTCTGGGCAAGGTGGCAACAGGTTGTACAAGTTTACTCTAAAGTTACAGGAAGAGAATATTTACTACTCAGAGCATCACATTGACTCAGAAAAATACCAAGTGCAAATAAATAAACATCATATTCTGTATAGACTACCAGAAATTGTATGGAAATGCATATAGACAACTGCAAAACGCAGTCTGAAAAATAATAAACCTATGTGGCACGATTTACTCAAATACCTTTCCTTCCTGTGCCCTAAAAATGAGTTTGCGAGACAATTCGGTGTTACATTGTTTGGCTCAGGAATGGGAAACATACTGTCAAATGCAGGACAATTAGGCTCCTAATTAAACTTCCAACCCTCAGGAGACCTGGCATTTGGGTTGTAAGAAAGATCTTTTGAGCCACAAAAGGTCTCCACCATCTCTAATACTAGTTAAGCACAACCTTGCAAACATTCTGCTTTATTGAGTAGTGGGCAATGAGCGGTATGAAGTAAGAGCAAGAATTTATGATAGCTGCAAGTGGAGACTTTATTGCAGAGCTCTAGCCCTGCATGTCAGATTTGCTCATTTAGAAAGCATATGTCCAACCAGCAAAATATTTCCCTTTCTCTTTTCAGAACATATGCACATAATGCAGGTATATATAACTTGCTTTTTGGGAAAATAATGAAAAAAATGTTGTATAAAATGTCCACAGAAGGGCAATAGTTTAAAAAAAAAATTAAAGTGTGTCAATTTCTCGCATGTATTTTACCCATCTCTAACTTTTAATCTCTTAAATACCCATCTTTCCTTCCAAAAATGCCCTAGAGGTCTCACACAATTCAGTCTTTCTCTACTTTTAAGTCCTTCTTCTACTCTTCCCCTTTCTACACCACCGTCTTTCAATGGGACATAATTTCTAAATAATAAAACTCAGTCTGCTTTCAAAATAATTCCTTGCTTTCATGTTAAGGACAGTTTTGCTGACTGTAGAGACAAGAGAGGCCATTACCAAGCTTCCCTTGAAACACTGTACTTATGTCTAATACTTTTTAATGCTATTATTCCTGTACAATGCAAGGCCATTCTCCTATCTATGGCTTCAGAACAAAAGTGACTCAGAGCATAGATGCAAAGTTTCTTTCTACCTACAAGAAAGGTCCATAATATTTGTGTGTTTCATAGTCATAAACTGCTCAATACAGCAATTTGCAAAACTGCCAAAATGCCAACCCTGCCCAGTCTTCTGGCCATTAATTTTATATATCTTTAGGTAGATTTATGAGTTTCTGTTGAAAGCTCCCCTTTCGTCAGCTGTCCCTGTGAAATGCCTAGAAAATAATTTCAGTATAAGTTGCCTGATGCTCCATAGATTTCCTGTTCTCTTCTTACAAAGTATTTCAGTCAAACAAATAATAAAATATTGAACAACGCTGTAACATATGCAAAATTTTGCAGATGGAGAAGGGAATGGTTGGTTGTTTTTATTTCCTTTTAAAGTGCATTAATTGATTTCCAAGGAAGCAAACAAATACAGGAATTTCGCGATTATATGCCGCACGTCCGGGTGTTGGCAAGTTTTCGTTCTTTGTCCATATATAAACCACACCGGATTATAAGCCTGTCCTAGTTTGGATGACAGGTGTCTCCTAAGAAAGGCAGAAGCCTCTCTTTGAAACGGAGAATGTAAATCCCCTCCCTCCAAATTATTATAATTTTGAAATCTAGCGTCTCTCAGGCAAAGATATGGGAATTAGAAATAACAGTTCTTCTCTAGGGAAATTAAAATAGAAATACAGTACTAGAAATAAACAAACTCCAAACCCTGACAAAGTCAGAGTACAACCTGACACCCTGTCAGGCAGGGTGTTGGTAGCAGTCCCATTCAATGGTGGCTGCAGTCCTCTTGCAGTGACAGATGTGATTCAGTTGAAGCAGTGCTCCTGTACAAGGTGCAGTTTCCCTCTGGAGGTCCAGTGGAGATGGGGAGAAATCTGGTTTTCCTCTGGAGTCCAGTGGAGAAAGGGCTACCTTAGTGTCCCAAAACCTCTGTTTTTATCTTGGTAAGAAATGTTGGGCTCTTCCCCATGGCTGGAGCAACTTCTAATGGGATGAAGTAATTTGATCAGTCACCCAGTGGGACTCAAAGGGCCATTATCAGAAAATGACTTGCTGGAGGAAGGATGAGTTGTGAAAAGATAAAGAACAGTGACCTGCCTGGTTTCAATGGATGGCCCATTAGCAGAATATCTCCTGCAGAGATAAGGATCACTGCCCCCACCCTCAATAGATGGTAATAGAATAGATACCTTTTTTCACATCCTGTATTGTAACCCAAGACAAAGTCGCACTTTGTTCGCAGCGAGGATCCACGTGCAACTTTCACTAAGTTGGCAGTTAGTAACAGAATCACAGGATCGCAGGTTTTACTGGCTCAGCTCGGGCCATGTGTGCTTGGCTCAACTCGGGGCCATGTGGACTTGCACTTTCGGGTTGGCAAATTTCTGAATTTCATCCATGTATTAGCCGCACCTGATTATAAGCCACACTTCTGGGTTCAGACCAAAATTTTAGTCAAAATGGTGCGGCTTATAATTGTAAAATTACTATAATCAGTTTTCACTCAGATTCATGATCCAAATAAGCAGTACTTTTGTAAGAGTTTGGGGTTTTTTTCAGGCATCTACTGTCTGTAAATATTAATAACAATGAATGAAATCATTAAGTTATAAGCCATCTTTTCGCAAATAGATTTTAGAAATTTGGTGATGAATTTGCTCTGAATAAGTCTGTCTGTTTCTTTTCCCCAGGTTATGTGAGACTGTGAGATGCACAAATTACTGCGATGAATCTTGAAACACTTCTAATTCAGACAGAGAGGGTTATTAAATTGACAAGGCATAGCCATATCCTATATTATTGACAGAAAGTATGGGTTCATTTTTTTGGAAGAAAAAAAAAAACCTTTCATGTGAAAAGGGCAAAAAAATCACAAACAAACAAACAAACAAACAAACCCAAACAAACAAACCCCCACATCCAAAAAAGCCCCTCAAAAACCCCCTCAAACCAAAAAACCCCAAGCAATTAAAAATTTTGTCCACCTGTGTGTTCAGAGGATTTAGGGAATAAGAAGGAAAATTCATTTTGAGATGTTCTTTAGACCTGGGATTTTTCCCTTGAGGTTGTTGGTAGTCATTTGTCTAAGCAATCACTGAGTGAAAGAAAAAATAATTAAGATAATATAGGATAAAACTACAATTTTGCAAAGAGAGAAAAGTAAGACTTTAATGCATTCATGGTCTGAGAGTTAAAGTAAAAATTCTTGATGAAGTGAAAACAGTAAAGGAGCTGTGTGAGAAATTTTGGCTGTGTGTAGAGAAAATAGAGCAGAATCCAGAGTACACATATATTTGTAGGCAATACATTAAAGAAGAAGTAATTCATTGAAGACAAATTTTCTCCAAATCACAAAATCTACCAATAACTGTTAAACTAAACAGAAGACTACTCATCGAAAACCATTGAAAAAACCTTGACCTTTTGAATTTATTAGATTAAAGGCATTAATGAATGATCTATTCACTGATTTAGCAGAGAAGTCTCATCTTTTTTTTTGCCTACACTTGCACACTAATGTTGATTCTAATTAGGTGAGGTTCATACAGCTGAAACGAAACTATTTTTCAGAGCTTCAGTGTCTGCAATACCTGACCTTTAAAAATCTTTCTGAAGGTTAACATAATTCTGAAGGTGTTTCTAAAATATTTTTCACACATCTAATGTGACTTTTAAAACCCCAGCTTTTGACCTTTACAAACATACCAGAAAGACTGATTAGAGGAATTTATACACGCAGGAAAACCAAATGAAGGCAAACCTTTTATGAGTAAATACAGACTGGAAATTATACTTCTAAGAATTTAAGGAATAGGATTTTGGAGGAGTTTTCCTACAGGGATAAAAAAGCAAGAAGTTTTTTTTAAGTGTAAGTTTACATACTAATGGAAGGTAAGACAGAAGGTTATTTGCAATAAAAAGGTCTGGACTTAATATTCCAATAGGGTCTTTCCAGTTTTATGTTCTTACGTACATTAGAGAAAACTGCAAGCTATCGGAGTGCATGATTTTTATTAGGCAGTTGCTGAAGCACCACACATGAACAAGTGTTAAATCCTCAACCCAAGGGAGTCTGAGTTTGATTTTGAGAGGAATAGTACTCAGCACATTACATACTTGGAGGTAGTGTCTAAAATACGCAAAAGTATCAAAGTTAAATATTCATTTTTGAGAAATTGCTACTTAGTAACTTACATTCCATTTCTTTACATAGTAAGATACTACTAGAAATAGGATTTATTTTCTTAAATCATCTGGCTGCTTTAGACATCTGTACTCATTAGCTTCTCTGAGTGCATGATCAGAGAAACAATTTTTTAAAAAAAAATTAATAAAGGCCAGTAGGAAAATATAAAGACATTCTCGGGTTTATGTTCCAGCATATGACCTGATGTAATATTTCAACTTTTTTTTAATATGTCTAATTAAATTGGATAATTCTAAAATATCAGTAATCTATTTTGCCATGGTAAAAATTGCTACATTTGAACGAAGAACTGTACGGATCTGTGAAATACTGGGCTTTTGCTGACAGTATTCCACAAGCTGCAGCTCAGCAGACATTTGTCACATTTATATGCCTTTATTATCACAGTTCTTGATTCTTAACTGAATTAATGGTTAGGCAAAGTATGCCTTCTGCAAGGAAACTATGAGAAAACATCGGTAATTAAGCCAGATTGCAACAACCCTTAATTTGGTACAGCCTTAACAAGACAATAAACAAATGGTGCATCAGTATTTGGCTCTTTATTTCTTCTTGTGAGTTTCACTGTGCTCCTTTCCACTCCACACATCTGAAGGAAAACAGTAGGAGCCCCAAGGAACACTTGCTCGGTTTCAGAGCATAGTTTTATCTTCTGTGGACAACAGCTTGCAATTAATCACAAAACCCGTCATCCTATCCAGACACGTTTGTATTCCAGGTGTTCTTCTACAAATTTAGGCTGTGAATGAGATTATGTCTGCCTTTTTATGTTACTTGCTCTCTTGGCTTTACAGCACACTACCCCCAAGTGGCCTGTTTAAGTCAGAATTCAAACATAATAGTTCACTGATGGGTTTTTAATGAACAAAGCTGAAACTTGACTAAGATTAGAAAAATAAAGAGGGTAGCAGGGAGCATTTCAAAAAATCTTATGTAAGCAAACTCAGCTCAGCGACCATGTCAGAGGAAATGAGTGTTTTACTTAAAATCACTCAGAAGACCATCACCAAAATTTTCACTTTGCAATGCCTTTCAGTGGCCTGTGGTCCTGGCTCATGGTTTTGCTCAGTGTCTGTAAAATGGTACCATTGATCTCTGGAAGTAATTTTTCCCCTCTTCATGGAGGTTTTGTGTGATCATGAGCCAAGAAGGACTGAGTAGAGCCCAAACTTGTTTTCGTATTTGCCACATGGCATTAAAAACAGCTGGGCATATGCTGGACAAACGACAGTGACACTGAAGGGATGGCAGAAAGGAGAGGAAAGGGGAGAGGGAGCTTCACCCATACGTTTTTTTAAAAATTGGCTGTTCCCCTAGTTTTTATTAATGAACTAAAATGTAGTACTTTTTGTACTGGAAACTTCTGCTTCAAGTAGCCAGTCAGCCTGCTGAAATAAAAACTCCCTGGAGAGATGTCATCAAGTGTTTTGATTGAAACCATGTTGTTTTAAACAGATGTGGGATCATATTCTGCAAGGACCCCAGTGCTGAACAGCCTCACTAAATTCACTTGCAGGTGAAATTGTACTGGTTGGTATCAATCAGAGAACTGCAGTTCCTTTTTTCAACATGCAACCAGTGTCAGAAGAGTTGGTTTCATAATTGGTGTGGGATGGCTGAGGATGCTGAAAACACCTCTTGATGTAGTCTTCACTCACAGCCCAGTGAGAGTTATTCTGAAGCTGAGTGCTGAATCAGATGATGAATGAATGTTTGTTTTAAGGACAGCCTGGTTTATGTAAGGACATAAGGATGTCTTAATCTGATTTGTTTGTACCGTTAGCATAATCCTTACATAAAGGCCCCTAAATACTTGCAGTCATTCTATCTTTCACTGTAGTATGGTAGGATGCCTTGTACTGAGGTTTCTGGGCTATATCTCTCCCTAAACAATGTGTCAGTTAATTCATCTGACTGAAAGCAATCATATGACAGCAAACAAAGGGTTTCATGTAATATGATAACTTCAGGATTTTTCTCTTGTTTTCAAATATGAAATATATAGTACTGTATGTGTTTAGGATTTAGTGTCAAAGACAAATTTTACCTTATTGAACATGATAATTGAATGACACTGCTAATTAAAATACCAAGTAAAGATAAACCAATATTGTCAGAGTCCACATGGTGGTTTATACAAGAACTGATATACAGGGTTAATATTGGTATTTCAAAAATGATGCCAAAAATGGCTGCATGAAATGACAGTAGCAGTAGTTACAACTTACCACTAACTTACATTTTGGATTTTGTTTCTTTTTCACCACATAATTATTTCATTAAAGAAAAAGAAAAGAGAGAAAAAAATAAAATAAAATTGTATAGTTAGGATTTGAAACATTGCTATACAGCTCTGAGTGTCCAAGGGTCTTCTGTTAAGGGCCATATTCAAAAAACTCTATCTAGCTTCTCCATAGCAGCAGCTTGCCCAAAGCCAAGGCAGTGTGGCTTGCATGGGTCCCACCACCCGAACTGTAGATTCTCCATCTTCATTTTTAGAATGATACACTTGTCCAGAAAACTTATTGCTTTCTGACTATAATAATGACAATTGTAATTACAGTAATTTCACGAATACAAGCCGCACCATTTTGACTAAAATTTTGGTCTGAACCCAAAGTGCGGCTTATAATCTGGTGCGGCTTATATATGGGCAAAGAACAAAAATTTGCTGTTTCAGTTTGGAGGACAGGTGTCTCCTAAGAAAGGCAGGAGCTTATCTTTGAAATGGAGAATGTAAATCCCCTCCCTCCAAATTATTATAATTTTGAAATCAAGGGGCTTTCAGGCAAAAATATGGGAATTAGAAATAACAGTTCTTTTCTAGGGAAATTAAAAGAGAAATACTATGCAACAAAGAAACAAACTCCAAACACTGACAAAGTCAGAGTACAACCTGACACCCCTCAGGCAGGGTGTTGGCAGCAGTCCCATTCAATGGTGGCTGCAGTCCCCTTGCAGTGACAGATGTGATTCAGTTGAAGCAGTGCTCCTGTACAAGGTGAAGTTTCCCTCTGAAGGTCCAGTGGAGATGGGGAGAAATTCGGTTTTCCTCTGGAGTCCAGTGGAGAAAGGGCTGCCTTAGTGTCCCCAAACCTCTGTTTCTATCTTGGTAAGAAATGTTGGGCTCTTCCCCATGGCTGGAGCAACTTCTAATGGGATGAAGTAATTTGATCAGTCACCCAGTGGGACT
>PYHW01010435.1:492094-508121 GCA_013186435.1 Turdus rufiventris | reverse complement strand
TCCTGCAGAGATAAGGATCACTGCCCCCACCCTCAACAGATGGTGATAGAATAGATACCTTTTATCACACCCTGTATTGTAACATGCATCTTATAATCAGGTGTGGCTTATGTATGGACAAAAGAACAAAAAGTTGCCAGCACCCGGGAGTGCGGTTTATACTCGGTGCGGCTTATAATCATGAAATTACTGTAAATGCCACACAGCAGACAATAGAGAAAAATAACAAAATTACATGGAGAAGCTGTAATTTACCCTCTCCATTCCTTTTACTTTTAATGGTGTTATTAGTTATATGCTGCCAACATGCACAGGAAAAGAAGTTATATGCCCAAAGGACTTACAGATTTACAGACCTGTTCTTGCTTACTGCTGTATGTGACTGTACGCAGGCATACAGGTACCAACCCAGAATAGATTTTCTGTTTGCCCATTGACTAAAATGCTGAAAATTGCAGTTTTTTCAAGAAGAGCTTCTATCTATATCAGATGCAATTCTGACAGAATAATTAAGGTATGCAGTCTTTGAGTATTATCTAGCACTAGCATCTGTTTAAAAAATACATGAAAACTCACTGTCAAGAATGTTGACCTAATTCAAATTGAAGGTTTGGACATGTTTAATAAAATAAAAAAATTAAGTAATCCTACAACTACTTATTTCAACTATTCAGATTTTTTTCCTAAATCACTTGGTTTTGCTGATTATTTAATATTCTGTATTTAGATCTTGTTCCATGGGTTTTTTCCTAATGTCACCTCCCCTCCACTGCATAATTTGCCCTCCAAAACCCTATTAAATGAAGTGATCAACTGTATAGCTAGGCAGTTGTTTGCTATTCATCTTTGCCTTATTATTCAAAACTGTCAAGATTACACAGTTTTGATTATTTATTTGTGAGTGGGCTTTTTGTGTGTTGGTATTGGTTTTGCTCTATGGGCTAATAAGGCCTGCATAAAATATATTCATTCATCAGAAAAAGTATAGCTTTCAGCATTTTAAAATCACTCCTCTCATTTTTGTACAATTTAAAAAAAGGCTAGGTAATTCCATGAATGGAATTCGATCTAAGGCTATTTCTTCTTTAGTACTCTGCTACACCGGTATATATGAAGCTGACAGAATTCATGCTTGTATTTTCTAAAGAAAATCTAAAATTGATAGAGCAGTCAAATTTTAAATTTTTGAATAGTGATTTTGAAGTTAATGGTTAGGGTTTCTGCAAATCATATAATCTTGTCTATCACAATTTGAGAGCGATGCTTGTTAGGTCCTTTAGACACAAAGTCTTCAAGAGAGTAATAGCGTAGAAGCAACTATTTGCTCGTTTTGCAGCTCTTATGCATGACTCATCTGACATGATGCTGCTTATTAAAGGAACTTAATAAGCATTTTGCTTTGAGGTAGAACTCTAATAGCAGAGAAAAGTTGCTGTGTCCCAGGAGAAACTTGAGTATTCCATAATGGCCTTCTTTCAAACTGTCCCACTTAAACAACATAGTCCAAAGATACCTGACTCTTCATTTTTCTTACTTTTCATATATAGAAAGCCTTGTGAATAATTTTAGTCTATCAAGAAATTTTGTTCCCTTTTTCTTTAATCCATTTTTTTATCCCTAAATTTTCCTCCTCTGGAACACTGTCTGCATTGTCTTATGATGACCTTTCTTTTGCTGAAATCCTCAATCAGTCATTAATCACTTCTTACCTGATCTACTGCTATTCCCTCTTTACAGTCCTTATAAATCCTTATTATCTCAGCTTCAGCAAGACTGAAGTATCACAACCATAGAGTCCTTCCTACCCAGTAAATATCACTACAGGGTCTGCCCTAGCTTCCTACTTAAATTGATATTCTAGTCAACTTCAGAATGGTGTTTTGCAAAATGTTCATAAATTATTATAATTCACTTTCCTCTTGATACCTCCTCTGTGTCTGCATCATCACTTGGGCAGGTTATGTCTCATTTGAGCCAAATGAAATTCCTTGTCTTTGTGGTATATCTGTGACAAAGCAAATTTAGATCCCACATTTAAATCTCTTTATTTTAAGCTAAGTCCTTTGATTTTGTGTAAATACATGTATGATATTGCTCTATACAGAACTGTATTTCAGAATTTGCCAGTACAGGACAGCAGAATAAAATAAGAAGATAATGCCATGTAATTCTGTATTTTTTTCCATTTAATACTGGATGACTTAAAAGGCTTTTTCATTTTATACTGGATGTCCTAAACTAACATGCGATTTCAGTGCTGATTTTGTTTACATGAGTCACTCCAAGATAGTCCACAATATTTGTTCTTTTTAATCGCCTAAATTAAAAAGGGAGTGTACATTAAAAACACATATGTAAAAAAATAAAATCTATAGCTACATGAAGAATTTGAAAGTTTTAATTTTACAAACCATTCTGCTTAACCAAAGACTTAAATAAAAATAGTACTTGATTTTTAAAATTATTTTTAAAAAATCTTTAAATCAAGATAGAAACAAAATTGATTAAAAGGCCCTGGCAGGAAACATTATAAAAGTTGAGAGAAAGGCTTTATAGAGGCAAAAAAGAATTTGATAAAGAAATCAAAGAAAATCCACTATAAATTTTTCTAGTAGAGGGGAATCTGTGGCTAAGTCCCTTCCAAGCTGAGTAAAGACAATTTCTCTGTTCATAAGAGCATCTAACATTTGTAAGGCATTTTCTATCTGAAAAAACATATATATGACAGTCAAAAGCAGCTCATACTGCTCCTCATAAGAGCAGCTTTAAATTTATCTCAGCACCCACTTTTAGGCAAATGTATATTGGGGAGCTTCTTTTGAGACTCTATAAAAAAATACAAAAATTCAAGTATAGATTTTTAAAAATAAATTCTCATTCCTGTCACAATCAGGCTAATCTATAGCATATGAGCTCTGTTTTCTTTCTTTTTTTAAAATGTTGACTTGCAAACTGAAGCAGGAAATAACTGCACTATAGGAGAATCCTTCCTTTTACCAGGCTAATTGAAAGAATTAGTTTGGTTTTTTTTTTTGCCTGAAGTTGAAGAACAGATCTGTAAGATCTAGTTTAAAGTAATAAGGATGCCACAATCCAGAAAACCGTACTTATGAAACACCCTGACTTTTCCATGAGGTACAAAACATTGCATGGTATATGAAAGCTGCCAGTAGAAGAGTAGTAGAGAGAAACAGAAATAGAAAACAGGGACAAGGTCAAGTCTGGAATATTTCAGAGACTGAACAAATAACAGATGAGTGTGATGGAGAATGCTTGGAGGAATATATTCCTGGAAAATACTTTATAATTAGAATATGAGTTCTGAGTATCTATCTGGTGGACATCTTAACTCTAGTTAGGTTGAGAAATTAAATCACTGTGTTTTCTTTCAAAATAATGGCTAGGTCACTCCAACTTCTTATATTCAAATCAGCATTTGGCATACTGTCAGTCGTTGTCAGACTTCTTTTGTTATTCCAACTAGTCAGAAGTCAGAAAACTGGGCACAATATATCTTGAAAAACAGAAAAAAAAAAGTTATTGCATATTCATAATTTCTCTGGAGGTTGTTACATAATCGCTGTGGACACTTCCATCATATGCCACTGCAGAGACCTGGGTAACCATACTTTGCATCATTTAGGCTCGTCTGTTAGACTTGAAAAGGATAAAGTTCTTTGGATGCAGGTGAATACAAATCTATAATTACCATTTCATTATTTTAGAATTTCTAATGGGGAAACAGGTCAATCTTTTTCCGTATAATAACCTGGTACAGAAAATTGCTCTTTTTTTTCACTTCTCTTTGGTATAGACTACCACGATTTCTACTTAAAATTGTGTGAAGTGAAAAGGCAAAGCCAAACATACCAAACCAAGGATTTATTTTTTTATAACATTGAAGACAGAAAAAAGAGATAAAATTGAAAATTGATGAACAGAAGCATAAGATTTTCAGATGGACCTAAAAAAACCTATTTGAACTAAACTTACAAATGTGATGACAATACAACTCAGGAAGGCTTAAGAACTTAATGAAGATGTATTGATTACTGTCCAAATAGCTGCTGAGCTTTGTCTGCAGGTTTCCCACCTACTGTAGCATAATAGATGTTATACACACTCCTTCAGCGCAGAATTAAACCGATTGGACCAATTCTGCTTGGATCTCCATGGAAGCCAATCTCAGAGGCAGTGACAGGAGCTCCAGAGACAATAATTGCAATTGCAAAGATACACACAATAGTTATAGTGGGATTATTAATTAAGATATTTACTTCCTGAGGTATAACTAAATGGTACGCTACAACAGGCATGAACATGCTCTTCTGAGAGCCTAAGCCAAGAAGAGACATTTAACTGCAATTAGAATATCTCAGAGCCTGAACTAATAAGGCTTGGCCTGAAGCATGGTATATTATTTTAGGAATGGTGCCATGCTAAAGTGGCATGGATAGCATCAGTTGAGAGTGCAAAAGAACAAGATTATTTGCTAGCTAAAACCTACACAGGTATTACAATTTCAGCACCGAGTTTAGGTTACTCAGGCAGTTCAGTTGTGTATTTCTAATTTAGATATTTTATGCAGGAAAAGCCAGATACCCAGCTAAGGACAAGATGAGTTACTGTGTTTTCATACAGTAGTTATGATATCTGCTACATAATAATTTATTATTAATCTCATTAAATCCTAATTTCATTTATTTTTAGTGGTCATTAAATATAATGTTGGAAACTGGGGAGAAGTAAGACTGCAAAGAGGTTTAAACTGTTCTTTCTCTCTCTTTGGAAATAATTGAGATCCTCACAAAATTACAAAAAAAAAAAAGCTACTTTGTTAGAATGATATCTTTTAAGATGGACTTGCCATTAACGGATGATATTGAATCACAGAATCACAGAATCACAGAATCACAGAATCACAGAACAGGTCAGGTTTGAAGGGACCACAGTGCATCATCTGATCCAATCTCCCTGGCCAAGCAGGATCATCCTAGAACGCACAGCACAGGATTGTGTCCAGATGGTTCTTGAGTATCTCCAGTGAGGGAGACTACACCACCTCTCTGGATAATATTCACGTGGAACTTCCTGTGCATCAGTTTCTGCCCATTGCCTCTTGTCTTACTGCTTATACCAAGAAGATCCTGGCTCCATCCTCTGACACTGTCCCTTTAGATAGCTGTACACATTGCTGAGGTCCCCTCTCAGCTGTCTCTTCTGAACCTTGAAAAGGTCCAGCTTCCTCAGCCTTTCCTCTTAAGAGAGATGTTCCAGTCCTTTAGCCATCTGTATTATCCTCTGCTGGGCCTGCTTCAGGAGCTCCATGTCTCTCTTGGACTCAGGAGCTGAGAACTGGACACGGCATTTCATATCTATATATTCTTAGAGAATACATCCTATTCTCAGAGACAGTACTACTACTGTTAAGACTTCTTACTTTGGAGGATAACACCATTGCTCTGGAGCCAACTCAAAGGTAGGTTCAAGGTGACAGGAACTGAGATGCTGGAACATGCAAAATCAGGTTCCAGGGGAGTCCCTCATTCTGTACTCAAATGGGTACCAGCACAAACTAAGATTTTCAGACAGAGGCTTTATTTTAAAAAGTGTCCTGGACTAAAACATTTATTGTGTTTAGTAAGTGAAACAGAAAGTAATAGATTGGTATTCACATTATGAGCTAGGACTGCCTTCTAAAGGACAGGAAAAAGATGTGTTTGAAAATGCAAAGAAAGTAAAATTTTAGAAGAATCTGATTCTTCACCTGCAATTCAGTTAGATACTGTAATTTTGGCCTGTCCTGGACCTTCAAAAGGCCATCAAAAGGAGAAGCAGAGATAGAGTTCTAGAACAACAAATAATATTTGGCAAAATATTTCTAAGACCCTCTGATATTTTTCTTCATATGACATAAACAAGGAGATACCCTGCTTGGCCCCCCAAATAATGTTTTGTAGTCTGAAAAAAAGTTTTCAATCCCCAAAGCTAAGCAGGCAAAAACTGGTATATTGATGGAGGACAAGTGGGACCATACCCTAAACAATTTGACAGTCAACACCCACAATAAAGCTACAGAAGCCAGAATTTCTCCAAGAGCCCCAAACCCTTATTTTTCCAAATGTAAGTTTGCTAAAAAACAGATGTTTTAAATTCCATTTTCCAAGACATTATGTATCTAACATAACAGCAATATATAATGAACACATCAATGACAGTGACTTCAGGTATTGAAATCTGGGGTGAGATATATAATCATTCATTCCAGTCCAAAAAGGAAAAATATCAGTAGCAAAACATCATTTGAGAAATTATACTTTGCTCAATCAAATTATATTTTGGCATCAGCCAAGAACCAAGCTGTCATATTTAATAGAGACCTGGATGCAGTGAACCTGTAATATTTGAAACTGACAGACAAAAAAAGGAATTGCAGAAGTACAAAAAAGCAAACAACGTCAAGAAGAATAAGCAATACGGTGCAGTATCTGAAGTATTTCCCGACTCAGAAAAAACATATTATATATCTAGCAGGGGAAAAAAAACAATAACAGCTTATAATGCAGTCCTGAAAATTTGGTGGACACAAACTGAGGCAAGTTTCATCCTAGCATCCTGCAAAAGTGAAGGGGTGACATCAACCTGCCAGTTTGTACAAGTATACCTTAAATGAGAGCACTAAAACTAGCACTCCTACCAAAGAAAAGAGATCCCAAAATTTAGCAAAAGTAATCCCATCTTTAGCAAAAGTAACGTCTGTGCCTGAGGGGGAATCCATAGATCCAAATCACTGAGACATCACTTACACATCAAAAGTATCTGACACATTTTATGGAGCACTCTGCCTTCTAACAGAGTACCTGCCTTAGCAACACGTAATATGCCATATTATTTGTGCTTACCAGAGCCTGAAACTCTACTAATTCAGTACTGGATCACCAACAGAGCTGTGTCCATAACAATCCTCATAAACTGCTGGTAAATGTGGTTTCTCACTTTGCAGCTTTCGTGCAACTAACAGCAGTGTTGTGCCTCATAAAAATATGACTTTGAAAATCCCATTGTGCTATTACAAGGGCTTGATATGCTCTTTCTTCTGATATCTAGACAACAATACTTTGTTCTAGTTCTGTGCTCATCTTCCCTGACAGCTGGGGAAATGTCCTCATGATTCTTCCTCCTGAGACGTGACTATTCCAAGAACAGCAACTTCTTTATAAAGAAATTTTATTTTACTTCCCTCTTAACAGTTGTCTTCTCAGTTTTTTTTTTTTTTCCTTCTGTGTGGCTCTTTTATGAAACACAACCAACTATGAAAAAAGGGGTGCCATCAACATCGTTCTGGCTAGTCACAAGTAGTCAGATGTAGGGCTGTTCATCCTTGTAGACAGCAGCTGTGTTTTGGGTTGGAACTCTTGCTCAGCAGTGAAGAGAAAGGTTGCAGCCTTAAAATGTGTAAAGGAACAGTTTGTCTAACATGTAGCTTGTTTTTCATGGATGTGATGTATTGGAAGAATTTTCCTTATTCCCTAGGGAAATGGTGAACTACCAGCTGCAGTGTATAATTAATATTAGACAGAATCGCAAATGAGGTCATAATAATAAATATCATAAACATCTTAGAGTGCATTTGATGGTCTCCTTCAACATCTGTATTTTCAACATCTGTAGTATTTGTGGCAGCCATCATTTTGTGAATAGGACAAGATTAGTATTTTTGCTAATTAAAAAAATGGTCTAGATTTTCTCAATTTCTATATTTTCTTTTCTTCATGCCTACATTAATTCTCCTAATCTCCTAATAGTCTGCTATTCAGACCCTTTTTGCTAAGGCCTAGTTTCCTCCTAAGAAAATATTATGGAGGGAGAGGGGGTAAAAGACCATGATACAAGGCAGACACTGTTTTGCAGTAGGATTTCTTAGATTTTGGCATAAAAAATTCTCTGCAGTAAATGTATGTTTTTCATCAGACCTTGCTCTACCATGTGGCATAATCTTCTTGATATTTTGCCCAACATATTATGAGCTCAAACTACTATTTCTTTCCTTTGTACAAGCCAGTAATACAAATGCTAGAGCAAATGGTATAAATCCCAGTGGAACACACATATCTATTTCATTTGGGTTATTGGTTGCCAATGGGAATAAACAGATTTTTGTCCTTGAAGAGTTCATTAGCTTCTAAGGGGAAAAAATGGGCAATACAAAACTCCCTTTCTAACCTTGTAAATCTGTTGGGAACCAAACTCA
The DNA here is from genome assembly GCA_013186435.1 of Turdus rufiventris. Taxonomy (NCBI): domain Eukaryota; kingdom Metazoa; phylum Chordata; class Aves; order Passeriformes; family Turdidae; genus Turdus; species Turdus rufiventris. Next base: position 499,870 of record PYHW01010435.1, on the reverse strand, counting down.
AAACTTCATTTAGTTTTTTTGGGAGCGACTGCTGACCTTGGCTTTGACAAACCTTGTAAGCTGTACTTTAGCCCACACAGCTTTACATGCTCACAGTTAACTTAGAAGATATCCATTACTGCTTGTGTCCAAGCTGAAAAAGGTTTAGAAAACAACGGCCTGCGCTACCACGATGAACTCTTCTATTAGATCATCCCTATTGTCAGCTTTTCCCTACTGTTTGAATGCCTACCTTTTCCTCAAGGTTGGCAAAGGGAGTATTTTCCTGGACAGCGTAAGAACTCATCAATATTCCCTGAAAATTTTATACCTGTATAGAAATGCAGAACTTGCAGGATGTGTGAATCCCCAGCTAGCAGCCTCACTCTCTGTTTCTATTAAAAAATTAAATACAGGAAACTAGCAAGATATATGGAGCCTAATGCTATGATTCTTACTCAATTTAAATTGCTATCAACATTGAAAGGATGACTGTTCAAGAAAATACCAGTCTGTCTACTGGTTTTGTTTTCCTGTTGTCATCCTGTAGGTGATCTTGTCTCCAGGCTCAATTTCTAGAGGGAATTCTAAAGAACCACTTTCAATCATAGGTACTTCACAATGATTAAAATAAAAAAAATATGAGTTGAAAAAAGAGCCTGTGGCTAAAGAATACATAGAAAAGGGTGCTAGAATTATTTTTGATTTGGGATCAATTTTATTTTTTCCAGACCATCTTAAAGTAGTTGATTTATAATGAAAAATACTGTATAAAGAATCAAGTTATTAAACTTAAATGAAATAATTTTCTAACAAAATGCATGCATGAGAGCTTGGAAATATTTGCAAATTAGTTGCAATTTTAAGATCTCTAGGGACAAATTCCAGAATAAATTTGTAAAATTGAATAAATAAATGTAATTGCGCTGCTAAATCTAGATATCATATAATCAAATAGATTATAAAATGTATTAGAAATGATTGAAAATATATCTCAATGTAATTTCAACTGTTAAAACACAGGTTAAGCAGTAATTGCAATGCTCTAGTTGTTTACAATTCATACAAAGTATTAATTTGAAGTAAGAGAACAGTACCAAGATATTAATAACAAGTCACGTAAGTTCTTCAGTTCTGGGAGGGATTTTTTTGGTATATGGTTAGAACTGGTCAGTGGATATAACATCATATTTTCTTGAGATATGAAATATTGATAGATAGCATGACTATTACTGCCTCAAGAAAAGAGTCACAGAAAACTCAGTATTCAGATTTCTATCATTATCATATTTTATCATTTTCTTTTGTTTTGTGGCATCTTACACTTGAGTACCTCCTTCAAAATAGCTGTAATTAACATTCATGTAGATAATAGGGTCTTTCTTTCACTTCAACAATCATACATGAGTTTGTGTGAATTTTATGTCCATAGCACAAACATTGAATGTTTCTTACAAAAAGACTCACTCTTGCTGTGAAAACAACTTTTAACTGGCATTATGCTATCAGCATTTTTTTTTAATATAATGCCATTGGCTGTTATTTAAGGGATTTCAATAGTGGATACTTTCATCTGCTTTAGAGAAAAAACAAGGAGAAATTATCTACCATGTATGAACTACTTTTTTTTCTAGTGCTAATATTTTTTTCCTGGAAGTACAGCAATCTTGAACAGGGTACTTGCACAAGCATATTCCTAAAACCAGTATATTTAGAGATATCTTCAGGTGGTTGCATCTTGTCTGGTCCTGTGTCATGGTTTAACCTGTTGGCAATATGGGACATCCCTTTGGCTCAGTTGGAGTCAGTTTTCCCAACTGAGTACCCCTCAAAACTCTTGTACACCCCAGCCTACTTGCTGGTAGGGCAGTATGAAGAGCAAAAAAGGCCTTTACACTGAGTAAGCACTGTTCAGCAATAGCTAAAGCATCCAACACTGTTTTTACCACGAATCTAAAACAACACTAAAAAAACTATATGAAGAAAATTCTACCCCAGCCTGAGCCAGCTGAGTCTGTCCATAATTTCTCTCACACTTGCAATTTTAATTAAAAATAATTTATTTTTAAGACATAGTGGTAAAATTGTAAATTAATACAGATGAGAATATTTTGTGTATAGAAACCCATTTTGTGATGGTTTCCAGCTTTAAAAAAAGTCAAACTAAATAAAACCAGCAGATACATTAGCATTGTCATGTGAAATGGGAAAAAGCATCAAATGTCTGTGAAATTCTGATACTCCAACCATGCAGGCAGAACTCACAGGCAATTTCTCTTGAAATCTAAAGTACTTTTATAATCCATGAGTGAATTACTTACATATAAGCCTAATATTTAGAGTACAGTAAGAAATTCTCATCTTTTTCATGCAATGAAGAATTTACTTCTTGTGTAATTTCATTTAGGTTATGCAAGCTTGACAACAAAATCCAAGAGAAGGTTGTATATTCTGTAGGCATTCTGTAAGTCCTGTGATTATTGCTCTGTGACATCATTGTGGTTTATTCCAATCCAGCAAGCAAGCCCCTCACAGCCACTTGGTCACTCCCCCACAAGCTGGATCAGAGGGAGAATTGGAAGGGTGAAAGGAAGAAAGCCCATGGGTTGAGATAAAGACGGTTTAAAGGGACAGCAAAAGCCATGCACAGAAGCAAAGCAAAACAAGGAACTAACCACCCCTTCCCAGGAGCAGGCGGGCACTCAGCCTTCCCCAGGACAGTAGGCCACATCACCTGCAAGTTACTTGGAAAGACGAACACCATCACTCCAACCATCTCCCCACTTCCTCCTTCTTCCCCCCATTTCATAAAGAGAGTGTGATGCCCTACAGTCTGGAATGTTGCTTTGGTCTGCTGGGATGACCTGTCCTGGCTCCTCCTAGCCTCCCATGCACTCACAATGTGCTTGCCAGCATGGCAGTACGAAAAGCAGAAAAGGTCTTCGTGCAAGTCCTGCTCACCAATAACAAAAACATCTCTCCATTATCAACCCTGTGTTCAGCACAAACCCAAAACACACTAGACACTGTGAAGAAAATTAACCCTATCGCAGCCAAAATGAGTACAGACAGATTTTTTTTGCATAGCCATGGCAGAAGTAATGCATCTTGGTTGTATTCTTAAAAGGACAAAATAAAAATTTGAACTCCTTAATGTCCAGCTGGGTCACATTCTGCTTATCAGGCTGCATCAGGATTCATTAAATGTAAGTTGCATTATAATCTCTACCACCTCTTCAGCCGCTGCTGCTTCTTTTCCTGCAGGGCTTTTCCAGCATTTCTGATGCCAAGCCTGAACTGCTAGGCCAAACAGCATCTATTAAATCTGGTTCCTCTCTTCACACAATGTATCTTATTGAATATTAGGACGTTGGATTAGCTGGAAGTTGTGGTGTAACGTAACATATTTTCAGGTACAGTTAAGACCTTTAATGTTAAATAGTGGTACATTATAAGTTCACTAATCTCACTGGTGAATTACAGACCTTACCTAAATTATTAACCATGAGATATCCTCAGCCTTTCTGAGGATGTTTATAGCATTTTGCCATTGCCTATAAATAGCTCAGGAAAAAAAATGTTTTGCTGCCTATTAAGACATTGGTAAACCATTTTTATCACAGTTGTAGCTGCAATACCACCTAGTAATACTGTCCAAGACTTAGTGTAGCAATGTCCTGAAGTGTCACAGAAGATAACTAGAGTGTCAGTGACAAAGATACTGGTAAAGCCTGTCCAATGCCATGACTGCTCAAGAAAAATTATATTAGTTTTCCATGACATCTGTAACATCTCAGTCACTGACTAGTTCCAAGTAATTGTCTACTCTTGGGGCTGGTTGAGTGTTTCATGATGAGGGGTTTTTGTTATACTTGGATAAACACACTAAAACTCAGAATTTAGTTTTGGCTTGCAAACTAAAATCTGGATTCAGAAAGGACAATTTTTTTTTTCTTTTGCTTGAGTTTTGGTCAACAGTATCCCTTGGTGAGCTTTAGAAGCACCAGGGGAGTTTCAAACTGATAAGTAAGCCAAACACACAAGTTGCTTTTGATCAATGAGATTACAGGGAGAAAGCAAGATATCACTTAATTTGTTCTCAATTCTTTGTGCACTGACAAATTTTTTGTTTACCAGCTTACTATCAAACATTCATTCTATGATAACACATACTCAGAACAAAAAAAATTTTTTTTTCCTCATGTTTTATGTTTTGTGGCAAATACTAAGCCTATGCCAATGATTGCTTGTTACCTCACAGTAAATGGGAATAGAATGCAAACTCTAGCCATTGATTCTAATTGAACAAAAGGGATTAGAATCTCAGTCTAACACGCAAAGATAAATCTAACTTTGATTAATGTAATTAAATTATTTGTAGACAATGAATAATCTTCTGGGTCTTGTACTCTTGTTTTCAAGACACTTTGTGATGGCAACAAAATAGTGGTGTCTGTATCTATTACTCAGCTTTGTATTGTAATTTACTAGGTATGACAACAGTAGTTGTTGATAGCTTGTCTCTTTTTGTAAGAGCATGTCTGCAAACAAGTTTGTGGGGAATAAAAATAAGCAGAATTAGCCTGGTAAAACTCATCAGAAGAGCTGGTGTTTTTGTCCTACCTTCTGTTCTATTAGGGAGTTGTAACTGGGGATTCAGACCCAGAGCATTCAACTGAGAGGACCTACCAGAATTACTTTATTTGGGGGTGTGCCTGGGGGAAAATATTAATGCTCTCAATGGATTTTAAATTGTTCCTGGTCTTCTTGTTTTTGTTGAACATGATCTAACAGAAGCTTTAATTATATGTCCAATACAAAACCGGACACTAGGTTCAGTATAACGTTTATGGCACAAAGTGAAAAAGTTGTTATGATTGAAGGGAAAAATGGCATCTTGGGCAAATATCTTTCTGCACAACTAAGTCATGTCCCTAGATTTCTCCTGATCCAGAAACCTGTGTTTATACTGAGAATAAATCATAATTTGGTATATCTTTTTTTTCAGACTACGAACAAACACATTATGCTTACTACAGATTCCGTATTGTTGATGTCACCTGAAGTAGAAAAACATGAGCTTTCATTGACACTAAACAGAAGGCAACACCACTGCATGAAGTATGTATGGAAAATCAAGATAATAAATCTCTGAGATAAAGTAACTTCAAATCCAGCTTTCTCCCACATTAATCAGTTTTGTAAAGATACCAGTAAGTTCAAGAATTCATGTATACACTGGTATATGAAAATGGCTGATCTAGGTGCAACCATCCTTGTCACTTGTAAAACTAAGCTTTGAATTTAAGAAAATTGTGGTGAAATAGGATGCAATACTAGCTTCCAGGTGATAGCAGTGCATGAAAAGAATGATGCCTTTATGTGAAGTGATACAGAAGGTTTTCCATGACAGAAATGTTATTAATTGGCCATTGAGATAATATAAAAAGTCTGTTTCATAAAATCAAAGTGTCACAGAATCATAGTCATAGAACCAGAGAATGGTATGGGTTGGAAGGCAGTTTACAATTATCCATTTTCAACCCCCTGCAATGGAAAGAAACTAGACCAGGTTTGACTACAGTTGACCCACTGTACATTACAAAGCAAATAAATAAATAAGGAGCTCAGAAGACACTAGTAGTCTTCCTAGATGTCCAAGTACATAAAATTTGGAACCGCAATGTGACAATGCGGGCACAAAACCAATCTTGTTCAGAGACTCAGTTCAGACCTCTTTGTTTTTTTGTTTAATCAAACTTTTTTTCCCTCTTTCATTCAGAACCACTTTACTAATTTTTGTCCCATGAATTGCCTGGACTTTTGAATAGTGAACATCAGTGCTTGCTTCCACAGCTTCACAGCTACTGAAGCTAATGAAAAAGTCTACCATCTGCATGGCTAAATAGAAGTAATCTTAACTGCTGGAAGGTTAGCAACAGTTTTCATTCTATCTGCTATTTTATTTGTAGCTCTTACTAAGAATCTAGTTTTCTATTTTAGTTCTCTGGCTTCCAGACTTTTAAATTAGTTTAGATTTTGGGCTTGCCTTTGTTTTTTTGCTGTGGTTTAATCTTTGAAAATTCCGTTAGACTTGACAGCTTCCATTAGTTCCATAAGGTTGCATTGTCCCTGAAAGAACAAATACTCTATTGTTTTTTTCTGATACATTGATTTTCCACAGTTTTTAATGACACCCTTTGGCTATTTTGTCTTTATTCTTAACATTATGCATTTTCTCCCCATCTTTTTTAGAAACTCCCATGTAGAGCTGAGTGACTCTAATTAGTAGTTTTGATGTCATATTGAGGGGCTCTTAGTACTCTCTTGTAAGTAACCTATCCATAGCTCAAAGCTTTATTGTTTTCTTTTGTATTTTTTCTTTTCTCCAGACTGTTGTACTTGTCCATACTTTGGAGAGTAAGAGAGAGTTACTGTGATCTTACTCTGTTATCATTCAATGCCATGTCCCTATTCAATAAATTCAGACATCTATTCCCTTGAAAACAGTGACTTGTTTCTGACTGTCACCTGCTTCAGCACTTTTACTTTCACATACAGCTGTATGCTTGTATCTGTTCCTAGATTTTCACACTGAAACTACACAACTTATTCTTGCTATTGAATACACACCCACAATGTATCCATATGTTTTGCAGGCTGTAGCTCTACCCATGAACCAAAGCGATTAAAGAACAGCAATAACAAATTCTCTCTTAAATGCTTACTTAAATCCCTTTGGTGATGGACACTGCAATGGAGAGCAGGAAGGTTGCTCTGAGTAGTTTCTATGGAGAAGTGCAAAGGAGAAATGAAACTGCTCAGTAGCCTAACTAAGCCATGGCTGAGACAATCCCACTTCCTTTCACTGCGAGGGGAAGAGACATAAAATTATAAGGACACAGAGGAAAACGTAAATGCATGAGAACAAAAGGATGGTGATGATGATAACTTTTATGACAACCCCCAGGAATCCTGAGAACGTGACCCTCCAGCAAATATTTCGTTTCCCTCCAGACTGTGGTTCATGAAAATATGCCTGCACTCTGCTGGCACACTTATTTTCTATTCTTGATTGCATAATGCTGTGCCTGGGAAAACCAGAATAATAGATGCCAGTGAAATTCAGTTTGAGTTCCTTTCACATGAGTGTCATTAACTTCCCAAAAAAGGTAATGCTAGTAGTAACTATGATACTTTTGCAAGTGGATGTTTGGTGAGATCATTATACTTGCCTTATCACTCAATAAGGTGAGCTCATTAGAGAAGCAAGTGAATAATTTTTTTTTTGGTACTAAATTTTGTGCTCTCTGTGGAGTTCTCTTTATTTAAAAATTTTAGTCTATGGTCTTTTCAGAAATTACAGTAGTTTCACGAATATAAGCCACACGGTTTTGACTTAAATTTTCGTCCAAACACAGAAGTGCGGCTAATATTCCGGGGCGGCTAATCTATTAACAAAAAAATGTAATATCTGCCCTTACCGGGTACTGTGCTGGTCCTGTCCCGAGCAAAAATGTTTTGAAATCCATGGTTTCCCGGTGTTCCGACGATGAACCAATCAGAGAACAGCGTACTGCCTGCCTGTGGATGACGGTGTTACTGAGGGGCGGGAGTTTTTATCAGGGTTAGTTCCCCTGGCGCGCTCTCTTCTCGGAGTGTTCTCCTCCTCTTGGTGCATTTTTCCCTAGGCGACTTCTTCCCTCGGTATGGCTGCGGAGAAGAGACTAGCGTACGACGTGGAGTTTAAACTGAAAGCAATTGACTATGCAAAAGAACATGGGAATAGACCTGCGG
>PYHW01010435.1:463100-476112 GCA_013186435.1 Turdus rufiventris | reverse complement strand
CCCGGTGCTGCCCGCCCACCCCGCCGGGACGCGCTGCTCGCGCTTTCCCGCAGATTCTCCGCGGGTGCCCAGGTGGCTGCGCCCCGCGGCACTTCCCGCTCGGCCCGGCTCGACTCGGCACGGCCCTGCGTGCCTTGCCAGCCGGCGTCCCGCGGGCGCGGAGGCGATGGCGCTGGGAGGGAGGATGCGCCTGAGCCGCGTCTGCTGCGTGTTCTACCAGTTGTGCGTGCTGTCAAGCGGGCTCGGTGCAGGTAAGTGCGCGCCTTTCGTGGGACGAGTGGAGCCCGGGGCGGCCTCCGCGCCCCGCCTGCTGCTGGTGGCGGTACCTGGCCATTGTTAGCCGCGCCCGCCCCCCGAGACCGACGGGTGGTCGGACAGTGCGCGGCTCGGCTGTGAGGGTGCGCTGCCCAGCGCTCCTCTGTACGAGACCTGATTTCCACAAGCAGCCCCGTTATCTCTCCCGGCTGTACTGTTCCTAGAGTGTGAGGTGAATGTGTAAATAAAACTGTTTCCTGTCTAGCTAAGCTAGCTAGGTTGTATGTACTCAGGTCTTTGTAAGCATAGTGCTGACATGCTGGACTTTGGTTATATTGTGATGTAGAGTGTGTAGGATATCAGTAGTTAGTGGTTCTGATTCAGTTTCATTATAAGAATGATCATGATACAGCATGTGCATGCAACTGCCACTTGTACGTGCAGCCATGGTGTGTATGTGTATGTTTGGCCAAACTTTGGGAGGCATAATGGGTCTTGCACAGCGTGCTGAGAAGAAGGTGGAAATTTCCAAATTTGCTCAGGTTTTCCCCAGGATTTTTTCATTTTTTTCCAGCTATATGAAAAGGTATTTGCTTTCTCTAAATGATGAAGGGTTTATGCAAATTTCTTTGCATGGAGGTGGTGATCAAAAGGATCCCCTGCTAATGGTACAAACACAACTTCTGCCCAGTTTGGGGTCTGACTTCCTCAGTTCTGCAGGATCTTGGTGTGTTCCAGACGTATCAACAGGCACAGACACATCTAGCAGCTGGCCCCTCCTGTGCATAAGGACAAGATAAAAGGCACAAATGAACCCCACTGTATTTTGTGTGGCATGCTTGTAGGTCTAGGAGGCAGAAGGACCATCTTGTGGGGGGGCAAAGGGTAGTTTTTTGCCAGGCACTGGATGCTCCTTGGTGCCCCACTCATTTAAAGCATCTGCTGGATTTCCTGCAGGTCTCCATGCATCAGAAGAGACTGAGGAGTGGGAGATCGTCTTCCCTGCACTGTGGAGCCCGGGCCAGCAGGAGCCGGCGGGTGGCAGTGGTGGTGGTGGGGGCTGCAATGTTGACCCCAGTACTGGGAACCGAAGTAGCACTTTCAGTGCCCCAGTGACACCTGGCCCCGTGGCTGGCAGTTCCCGAGAGGTGCGTTCAGTCTCCTCCTCTGTGGATGGGCAGGCGCAGGCTGTAGGGGAAGCAGCGGAGGAAGAAGACACAGAGGATGAATATGAGTCTCAGGAGTTTTATCACTGGTCCCCCCTGCCCCAGGGGTCTGGTGCTGCCTCTCAGTTGCCAACACCACCATCCTCCCCACCACCACCTCCAGCTGAGGATGGAGATGAAGTGCTGCTGAGGATCCCAGCTTTTGCTCGGGAACTCTACCTGCTGCTGAAGAGGGACAGCCGCTTCCTGGCTCCTGGCTTTGCTGTGGAAGAGCGGCTCGGGGGTGAGGGCAAAAGTCCACCCAGTGCTGCACAATCGCTACCTGAGAGAGCTTGTTACTACAGTGGTGCTGTCCTTCGCTACCCGGGCTCCTTCGCCTCCTTCAGTACCTGTGGTGGACTGGTAAGGTGATCTTGCATGCACCTGGACTAGCACCCAGGTGTCCATCTAAGCCTCTGCTTCATCTGTTGCTTTTCATTCCCATTCCTATCCTAAGGTCTTCTTTCTTTCGTAGCATCTTGAGTCCTACCTGTGTACCTAACCTTGTTTTTTAGCAATTTTCCTATTCATATTCTTGTCATAACATTTGTCTCATCCTAATTCTGCCTTTAGCCCCTACAATAGTGATATTATTTTTCCTGTTTCCAGATACGTTCCTTTCTGGTTGTAGATGTCCCTCTTCTTACAGCTTTCTTAAATTTTTGTTGTCTCTATCTGTAATTTTATCTTCTCTTCAATGAGTTCTGTAATTAGATACCTCCATGCTCCCTCTTTCTTTTCTCTGTCTCATCACCTCTCCTGCAGTCCATCTGTAATCCATTTGTTCTTCATTCTCTTCCTGTATTCTAAAGTTGTTTCCCTCATTTGTATTATCTTCCTTCTGCATCTCAGTTTTCAAGCTGTTCTGTCTTTTCTGTTTCTACCAGATTTACCAGTGTCTCCTTTTTCCTTTTCATTAGTCCTTTGCTTTCATCTCTGTGGCCTTTTTTCTCTACCTCATAGCTTCCCATATGTGGTACCTGTATTACTTTGAATTTGGGACTTCTTTCCTTTTAACTGTAATGCAGTGAGTATGTTCTCAGCAATCTAAATACAGTCAGACCTTTTCAATTGTTACTACCTTTGTGGCATACTTCTCTTATTTAAAATAAGCTCCCCCTGCTATTATTTCTGTTACATCAGTCATGAATTTTACCAGATAAAGAGAAGACAACACTGACAACAGCAGTGATAATCCAAAGAACTGCATCCTAAGGTACTCGCAGGTGGATGGAACGTGTAGAAATAAAAAAGTTTACCTGTATAGAAAACCCCCCAGTTATTGCTTCTATTATTCTCTATTGGGGCCTTTATATAAAATCATAAATGCACATTCTTGCAACACTTTATAGAATTTAGAATACAAAGGGTAATGGTGCAAGAGAGGGTTAATATCCTTGATGATCCTTGGGTTTGGTTGTAAATCGTCATAACCGTATGATAGATATTTTCTTGTATTTCTTTCTGAATTTGAACATCTAACTTGTTCCATTGTTGATTCATGAAAGTAGGCATTTGTATTTGTATGGTTGTGAAGTGAAACCAGGTAAAATGTGGAAATTTTGACTGCTTATTCATTTGCCTGTTAGAAAGTATTCAAAAATCAACGCAAACTGAAAATGGTGGATTGACACCAAATAAAATATTTGCCTGCACTCCTGCAAAGTGAAACGGCCAAGTTTCACACAACTCGAAGTGGTTGGCATCTAATTATGGATATTTTGTCAGGTTTTCCGAAGCATGGTAGTAGAATTAATTGTGGAGAAAAAATTGAAAGTCGGTTGATGTTGGTTTGATAACAATTGGGTAAAAGAGTTTTGTGTTCATGAAAACCATTTGACTTCTGTGTTTCTTCTTATTTTGAGAGTTTTACTTCCTTTTATATTGGGTAAAATTAGGTTAGAAAATCTTTGTAAAGAGATTGGTGGAAATAATTATCACATTTTTATTATGTCTGCTCCAAAGCGATGCAAATCATTGCATGTCTGTAACACCTCTGATTTATTATATGAATTGAAATTCACTTTTTGGATAGATCCCACCAGTTTCTTAAGAGCCCTATTTAGTAATTCTTGATTATGTTAGACTTTACTAGGAGTACCAGCTTACCCCAAAGCCTTTGGCCATCTAGGCATGCATGTGCCTAGATCATGTTCCCCATCTAGAAAACTGCAGCTGAAACATAAATTATTCTGTGTATCTCCAATAAAATTGGCAACTGTTGTTGATGTTGACTGCTGTTGTCATGATCCTCAACTGCACTGTCCTGTTTGCGTATGAAATAGTTAAGCAGCTGTTCTTCCTGAGAGTGTTGCTGTGTCAGGCATAGTTAAAAAAAATTGCACAGTGCTATTATGTCAAAGTTGTCATAACAAATCCTAAGCTATTTTTCATTCTTTATTCAGTCATTGCTTGGGCTCTATTACATATGCAAGTTGCTGAGTTTCCAAGAGTATTGAAAAAACATCCTAGCATACGTTGTGTATTCCACCCTGTTTCATCTAGGCCTGACCCTGCAAATGGAGCCAAGCAGTATTTCAAACTGCATTTTATTTTTTTTTAAATATATAACATAACATTGAAACTTGTCCCCACAAATATTTTATTGTAGTTACTGGAACTGGAATTTATTTTTTCATTTTAAATATAAAGACATTTCAGAGAAAATACAAATATCTTAGATATATTCTTATTTCAAAGCCTTGCAGACCTTGAGTTTAGTAAACTGCATGCACTTTGGAAAGTCAAATGGGAGCTGATATGCAGCTTAGATTACACCATTCTGCTCTTCAGAAATAGCCTTTTAGTGAGTGTTCTTATGACAAGGAAATCAGGTGTAGTCTGACAGACAGTAGTTATGCCATGCAGGAGACAGGGTGAAGGTGTGTAGTGTTTTGGCCATCATATGCAGGGAAAGGTCATACCTGGCTGTACAGATGTGTGGCTGTTGCTGTAGTTCTTCATCTTCAATAAATTAAAGAGAGGCCTTAGGTGAAGTTGTTGTGCCATCCACATAGGATGCTGGTATTAGTTCAAGTTCAGGAAATAAGGGAAAAAAAAGTCTGTGTAGTAAGCAACTTCTGTACATAGAAAGAAGGACAACATTAAAGCTTCATCATATTATTTCACAGTTCTTGAGAACTTCAGTAGTGTGTTTTTTCTTAAGCTGCTCATCAAGAACCAGTATTGAGGGGTAATAATAATTGGGTTCCTAACATATCATGAAAGTCATGCCAAAATACAAGTGAGAAATCAAAGCTGTACTCCTAGAATTACTAACCAAATTCTGATTGCAAGCATTATGAAATATCTTCATTCAGCCACTTAATCTTAACAAACGAAACATAACTCTGTGGTTATTTTCTAATGAATCTAAAGACTGGAGATACGCATAGATTATCTAGAAACTTCATCATGATGCAATCTCAGAGCTGACCTGATCATTGGTGACAGTCCTCTCCAACTCCTTGGTAAAACACTTGTGGATCACAAGTGCTTACATCTCTTTGAAGCTCAGTGGGATTTACTCTGAGTACATTTTGGGATTCTGCACTGGTGCTCTGAGAAGGTGATAAGGAGAGGTTTCCATGCATTTGCCTATCTGTATGCTGACTACATCTGCTTATTCTTCATGCTTAGCCAAATACCAGGATGTAAACAGTCCTGCTGAAGCCAATGAGACTGTTCTTCTGAAAGCAATGAATTGCAGAGCTGAACCATTAATTATTTACATGGTTGTTTCTTCTGTTTGCTTGTATTCTGACATAACATTTGAAATAGGAAGAAAATTGTGTTAAAGGTCACTGAGCATTTTTATTTGGGGCTGGTAATATATATGTATATATATATGGTAATTTTTTGCAGCATGCTGTAGGATAAATTTACTGTGGACTTAGAGTTAAGAAATCAGACTGCTGGTTCTTATCTACTGCTAGAATGGAAATTGAAGTAGTCTCACACAAAGTAGTGTCTTCTCTTCCCACAGAGTGCTGTAAAATTGGCAGATATGTGCTTTATCCCCTGTTCATTTTATTTCAAAAAGAGAGGTATTTCTACAATTTTTTCTCAGTATGATTTCCTTAGGTAGTACTTTATGGCTGTGTACTGATAGCAGGGAGCTCTCAATGTTTCTTCTTTTGACTGAAGCAGTCTGCAATAAATAGAGAACAACTATTTCTGTTTATGCCAAGAAAGGATCTGAATGGCTTTTTATTTCTAAAGCATTGGGGTATGTCTAGACTTCCAGGAAATGCAAACAGGAGCAAATGTAGGCAGAGAGAATGGACAGAACAATACAGCTTCTTGCTGCTGTGCTGTTCATCTCAGCTTCATGCAGGCTGTCTAACAGAACATCTCTAGAGCTCTACCTAAGAAAAGATTGACATTTGGTTAATTTACTGGAGAGGAGTTTTGGAATTCGTCTGATTTTCACTGGATCTTAAGAAAGTGAATCAGGCAATAGCACATTTATAATTCTGATTAATGTGTGTAAAATACTATTTGTAATTAAAAAGCTCTCTCTACAGAAGTGTGTGGTGCTTTTCTTAGGCCTCATGGCCAGTAAAAAGCAGGTATTTAAATGTCTGATCAATAGTTTATAGACAAGTATTTCACCTAAATAGGGCTATCCAAACCATCAGTAAAAGAATGGATGACGCTTGTTTTGTGCCATGCAGAAATGTGCCAATTATCATTGGAGAACAGCATTTCAATGGATATTTCTGATTATAATGTCCTACTTTTACAATAAAACGAGTAAGTACATCTCTTTACTGGCTAATGAAAGGGTTATATAGCACTTCAGTAAAATTTGAAAGAAACCTGAAGCAGCTCTACAGGAAATGGATGGCTTTTTTAACTTCTGACACAAAGTTTATGAAGATTAGTTTGGAAGATTAGTGTTATTTACTATTAGGAATTGAATGACGCATGATGGATTAAAAATATTTTAGACTTCTTAGGACATTCTAATTTCACATGTCCCTTGCATTCAGGACACCAGGGCTTCTAGAAAACAGGAATTATTATTTTGTACCTCTCCACTGAAGATAGTCTAACTTTGTAGCTTGTCTCAGAACAAGGAGATTAAAATTGGAATGAACAATAGTAATATAATCCATTAAGAAGTTTGTATTTTCCTATAATTCTGCACACAGCCACTTTTTGGGATAGGATTCAACCTAAGAAAAGGCTAAATCTGTGTTTTGACATCTTTCTTCCTAGACAGGCATCTTAACTATGGTGTATCAACATTTTTATATGGAAAAATCCCAGTGAATATAGCTTTAGTTACACTTCCTTATGATTCCTGCAATGAGAGTAGTGCCTGATATGGCAAGTATACTTGAATTTTTGGACAGCTCAAAGTGCTGTACTGAACTTCTGCCTTTCGGTTGCACAGCTTTCAGTGGCAGTGAAATACTTAACCTGCTGGAACTCCTTTCCTGGCATAGGATCTGATGGATTGAGGATGAATAGGCTGTTTGCATGGTGTGAGCAATGAGTCTGTTTGCTGTGCAGTGGACATGCAGCTAAAATCTTGCTTTTGTGAGTATCCCTGCTTTTGTCCGCCTGTGGGAGCAGGTGGTCAGAACAACTCATACATTTGTCCTTCATACATTGCCCTGGGAAGCTGTGCTATTACAGAATGTGAGTTCCTGCTGTAAGATTCTGAGACTTAGATTTCTTGCTTTGATCAGGCTTGAATTGAACTACCCCATTAAACATCCTGAATCATACAGTACCAACATGCAAGCTGAAATGGGTTAAATACCCAGCCTTTTGTCAACCAAATGTAGTGTCCCTTCCTCCCCACCTCAGTGACCCTTGCAGTTACACATCCGTATTGAGTAACTTCCACACCAGATGCTTTCCAAAAGAAATTTGAGACAATTACGGCTTCTTTTATTCTGTTGGTAAGCATTACAAAACAGAGATCACCCACAATTTTTCATTAAAGGGTAAAGAAAAGAGAATGTTAGCAGTCTTTGTGGTCCATACGATACATACATGCTAAAGTTTGACATTGCAGAAGGAGGATTATAAAATTGAATAGGCTGCCAGGATAAAATTAAATACACACTGTCTCTATTCACCCAGCTTCTTGGGATCCTTAAATGAAGAGAGAACAAATGGAAGCAGTCTGCCTACTGTTGCATTACGAGTTTGTTAGAGAAAGGAAACTTTGCTGAGGACAGATATGAATGTGTGAATGAGGATACTCTGTGAGTATCCCATAATGAGAATTCACAGGTTCAACAAGATTTGCTTTGTTGACTTTAAAGTGTGCCTTATTTGTGTTTTAAACACGTTTGAATATAAAATTAATGATCAGTATAAATTGGTGAGCAAGGCAGGGCATGAGTGGAAATGTTAGAACTGAAACAGCTTTGCTCTGTTATGAAAGTGTTTTGAGTATTTTTTCCTCAGGGGAAAAAGAAACAACACCAAAAAACCTAAACATTCCTGGGAAAATAAAGCATTGGACAAAAATTTCGTGGTTTCTACCTCTGCATAGGGTTGGAGAACTAATGAGATGTGGTAGTGCTCCTTGATGAAGGAAGACTTTCAGTGCCTATGTTGAAACTCATCTGGGTTGTTCCTCCTGCATCTACATGACAGTGGAAGGTGGGAAAGAGGAGGACAGCCAGCTCTGCAGGAAGTCTGGTTTCCAACAGGACAAAACAAGTTGTTTACATGAGGTTACTGTGGCATGCTTAGGCAGAGGCACATCTGCCACGTTTTTGCCTCCAGCTAAAGCTTAGCTGCTGTGTTTGTAATTTCTGTGTTGTATTTAAATCTCTTTATTAAAATATCACCTTGAAAGTCTAATGAAGCAGAGCTCTGCACACAGTAGAGAAGCCAAGGATAATTAAAATGGAGTAAGTGACTGGCCAGCTGGAATAACTAGCATATATATACAAGCAAAATACTATTAATGCTATTAACAAACCTACTGAGCAGGGAGTTAATTACAAATAGAACTATTAAATCTAGTTTGTGGGGTGGGGTTTGTTTTGTTTTGTTTCTTTCTTTTTAATAAAGGAAAGGAGTACTTTAGATGGCATCCCTTTAAAAGTTTTATTACTGTCATTAAGTACCATAAACCAACAAAGATCTGCTTAAAGATTAAGGAATAAACCCTCTTTGTTTCCATTTTCCCTCCTGGGTTCTGATGCTGCAGTCTGTTGCTATTCTTCTTTATTTTCTGGGTGAAACATATTTTGATTAGTTTTTTAAGAACTGTTCCTAATTCATAAGGAGGATAAGCCCTCTAAACATAGGAACAGTATTAATGAATTTAGAACAGTATTTAGAAAACCAGAGTTGACTTAGGCCAAAACTACATTTGAACTGTAACCATCTCTGTTTCCTTTAATACAAAACACTGTTGCATGGTATGTGAGATTTTGGGCCATCATGCCTCAGAGCATGTGGTAATGATTCCTTTCTTCTTCAAAGAGCAATCCTACAATCATGCAGGTGCTCTATCCTGAGACAGGTTTGATTTGCGATTCCAATCCTGCTTATAATGGCTTGCTTTCTTCCTAAAGGGCTTAGTTTCAGTACAAATACTTCCTTTGTAATATATTTCTTAGTGATAATTAGAAATGAGAAATATAGTATCTCCAGAGTGGCTTTAGTTTAAAAAAAAAATTGAGCCTGCTGTGCATGACTTGAGATCGCGACCTATTGTAATTAACATAAAAAATTATCAAGGTTATTTTTCAGGATAGAGAAATGAGGTGGTAAATCAGAAAATCTGGCTAATTCCATTAATTAAATTAGTAAATTAGTGAAATTTTGGCCACCTGATTTAATGTTAACTTCTTTAAAAAGAAAAGGCAGAGCACTGAGTGTCTTCCAACTACAACTACTAATGTTAGTAAAACCAACATTTTCTTCAGAACATGTATCCCTGGCTTATATATCTCATGTATCTGCCAATTGTTTCTTTGCTAGCAAATGAACCAGGATTTTTAAAAGAACCAAATGTTCTCCATGTTGCAACCCTTGTAATATTATGTTAGAAGGATTGTTCTTTGTCTTTGTTATTAAAATGTGTTCTTGCAGGAGTGGAGATTATTTTGGTTGTTAATGATGGATTGTGGCAGGAGAAAAAAGCAGCATCCATGATCTCCATGCTAAATAATATAAAAATAGGGGGAACTGGGTAATAGGGGAAAAAGCCAAGAGAAAGCATTAGGTGTGTGAATTGTGGGATTGATGGAAGATGAGAATATTCAAGGAAGAGTCTGTGAAAAACAGTGGTCATGTAGAAGTAGTATTCAAATGGTGAACATACCTCTTTGCTATGTGATGAGAAGAACTACCTCAACAGAAGGGAGTGAGACAAGGTGATTTGGATTTTGGCAGAATTAGGTGTTCGCAGAAGTTCTTCTGTGGAGTGTGTCCCTTTCTGTGGAGCGTGTCTGAGTCCTTCCTTGGTTTACTCAGATCTCTTAGGTGACTTCAGGGGTGTAGGAGGAGGGCTGGTTGGTTTCTCCTTGCAGAATCAAGTGTAGTGGAAATACACCAAGCATGTGCATGAGCATCTGTGTTATATTGCAGATCCAGACAGTAGTTGATCAGATTTTTATAAACCAATAGCCCAAAATATCTATATTAGTTTTAGGATCAGATGTGCATCTGCAGTGCATTAACAGTTCAGTTAACTTTTTGCTGTTAACATGTCATTGCCTGGACAGTCTGGTCTTCTTGTTTATTTTTATTGCTTCTCATATGCCATCATAAATAAGCAATAAGTATTATTTGGAAGGGAAAGATTGAAGAATATTTCTAGTGTTAATTTTAGAGCAGTTGATTTAAAATGAGAAATCAATCTCCTAACATTAGCTGCTAATAATACATACATCTGCACGTAAGTGAATAGAAGTAAAATTTTTTTGGAAGTCTGTTGTCTTGAATGTTTTTCTTGGGTCTACCAGTACTTCAGTCAGAATTATTTTCTGAATGAGTTTTGCATCCAAAAATGTAGAAATGTGCCCAAAACTGACTTGTGAAGTGATTTAGTTTCTGTGTGATTATCTTCCAGCAAATGCATATGCTTGTTTTATGATCTCAGCTGTGCTACCTTATGTTCTCATTAGATGTCAGAAGTGTAACTGGGTCAAGTCAGGGCAAGCTTGTTTAGATAGCAGCGAGTTAAGAAAAATACAGATATTTCTGCATGTTAATTTGTCTGGGGACAACTTTTTATGCTTCAGTACAAAGTAAAAAAGTCCTGTTATGTCCCCCTAGGCTTCAGGAGATGCTGGGTGGGAGAAGTGCCCAAGTGATGGCTACAGCCATTGTAGTAATGCATCTTTTAAATAAAATGTTAAACTGTTCCTCAGATGTGCTTACAATTCAAAGTGGTTTTTTTGTTTGTTTGGTTGGTTGGTTTTGGTTTTTAATTTTTTGTTTGGTTTTGTGTTTTTTTGTTGTTGTGGTTGGTTGGTTGGGTTTTTTTTGGTTTTGTCTGATTAGCCTGGCAATTGGATTGTAGTTCTGAAAACTCAGATGTAACTTTGCTTCAAGGCACGTAGGAAGTTAGTTTTCTTCTGGAACTGGGAGACAGGAGATAAAGGGGACATCGTAAGATCATAAGAGACTCATATTCATCATAAGAGACTCATATTCTCTTAATATTTAGTTATTGTCTTAATTTTATTTTCAAAAATGCTCTTAAACATGAAGCTGTCTGTATGTGTTTCTGTTGTAAGCTGTGTGTGAAACTCTTGTAATTTGCAAAGCTTTTGAAACCCGAGAATTGATTATCTTGTTGTGGGTTAGGAGGCAGGAAGTTGCTTAGGCGATTTTCTGCCTAAATAAGAGATTGCCAATCTCTTTTGTCTCTTTGTAACATCAGTGGACCTCACCTCAAATATTTATTTAGAAACACATGAGGGTAGTGAATGAGTATAAAGTGGAAAAGGGTGTATAGGTATAATTGATGCAATTAGGCATATAAAAACCTTAGTTTTCAAGTTTCTGACTGATAATCCTAGCATGTTTCCCTTTGTGTGTCTGATTACTTGTTTCTTCTGTAGTAACCTATCTAAGGAAGCATATTAATAACAACACATTTCTTGAATGTCTCTTTAGGTTTGGTTTTGGGGGGTTTTCTTGGTTTGTTTTCTTTTGCTTCCCATACTAAATTATTTGCAGTGGAAATAATGGAAGGAAATAATTCCTTTCCTTTGTGTTTCATGTTGGGTAGTAAGTCCTTTGCTAATTTCATATAACCAACTTTGTTTAAATGTGACCAGTCAGACTGATGGTACTTGGTTCAAAATGCTAATGTCAAAACTCCATTCTGATCACCATTTGTGTTCTCATGCACATATAATCAATCTCTCTAATTTAAAAGGAAAACAACCTTTATCCAAGTTTATATTTCTTGTTTTAGTTTGAATAATAATTCTTGAAATATAATTAGATACTGTATCTTCTTTCCTAAGGGTACCAGAGCTTTAGTTTCTTTGTGCAAGAAGAGATATATTGATTTTTTTTCTCTCAAAAAGGGAAAGTAGGGTCTAGGTTTAGAAGTTATAAGCAAAAAATTGCATAGTTTAGAAAAAAAAGAAAAAAAAACCAGTTAGGAGTCACAGAAGAATATAAATTCTATATATTTTCAACTTTTTAAAACTATGTTGTGGGAGTCTTGTTTGTTTCTCTTAAAGCTGTCTGGTTTGGGTTAATGTAATTCTAGATAGAGATACAAAAGCCCTAAGCATAATTATTTTATAAAAGGACTAACTTTACTTGTTGAATTGTAGTTCTCTATCTATAATTTTATTTTATTTTCCTTTCTTGAATTACTGTTTTCTACAGTTAGTACAGTAATTTCACGACCATAAGGTGCACCGGATTATAAGGCGCACCCCCCGGGAGTTGGCAAAGTTGGCAACATTGTAGATCAGATAAGGCGCATTGGTCTATAGGGCGCACTTTTTTTTTTGCAGCGAGGAGCCGCGCGGCGCAAAACAAAGTAATGAATTAGTAACAGAATTGCGCCATCGCGGGTTTACTTGCATGTGCTCAATTTGAAACATTTTTCACAGATGAGCGTAGCCTTTAAATGCAGTCCCAGGCGCCCTCCCCTTGCCGTGAGCCTCGAAACTCCTGGCTGCCCGCAGCACTGTCTGACGAGGCGGGGCTGGGGGCGGCTGCAGCTCGCGTCGGTCCAGAGTGGCTCGGGGCTGCCTGTGGTCTGGATTAGCTCGGGGTGCCCATGACTCGCAGCTTCTGTGGCCGCCCGCTCCTGCCTTCCCTGCACAACTCGTGCTGGGCCAGCGGCGGCGCTTCCCTCTCTCCCCGCACGGCGGCCGGGGCTGGCGCCGCTCCGCTCCCTCCCTGCGCAGCTTGTACGGGACCGGCGCCGCCTCCCTCTCCCCCCGCGCAGCGGCCAGGGCTGGCGCTGCGTCCTTCTCTGCTCACGCCCCGTCCGGGACCGGCGCCACCTCCCTCTCCCCCCGCGCGGCAGCCAGGGCCAGCGGCGCCACCCTCTCTCCCTGCGCAGCTCGTACGGGCCTCCCTGCTAGCACTCC
>PYHW01010435.1:414159-428566 GCA_013186435.1 Turdus rufiventris | reverse complement strand
GATCTACAATGTTGCAAATTTTGCTGACTCCCGGGGGGTGCGCCTTATAGTCAGGTGCGCCTTATGGTCGTGAAATTACTGTACTGCAATCTGTCGGAGGACTGAGTAGTGTGCTTTATATTTGTGAGAGTCACTGGTAGGTTTAGCTAGAACTATAAATCTTTACTAAGGAGCCTAGTCTCAATTGTATGTAATGCATTCATATTCCTGGAAATTAAAGGAGGTATTAAATTCTTTCAATGTAAGTTGGGAACTAAGACTGTTTTACTGTATTTCCCTCTGGCCAAATCATAGCAGTACCATTTCCCCCAAGTCCCATAATGAAATCCTGAATACACGGAATAATCATAGTCATATTCAGCCAAGAAGTGAAAACAAAAGAAAAACAGCTCAGTAAGTATTTGAGAAGAAAGCTATTACATGAGTAGAAACCTCTTGGATGTTGGCAGTTTTAAAACGTAACATATTATTATTTTTCAGTTGAAGGTATGGTCTCTTTTATCTTTTCCCTTTTTCTTTTTTTCTTTTTTTTTTTTTACTGATTATTTCATCAGTTAATTTTTATGGTGGTTGGGTGGGTGTGCATGGAAGGCAGTCAGTGTCCTTAGACTGACTTTGCGCATGTTCTCTTGCTTCACCTCAACTCCCATAGTTCTAATCATTCTGTCATATTGCTTAACAAGACAATAAGTCCCTTGTGTCACATAGCACAAAACAAAGAATTGTGTTACAACCCAGTGCACTAATGCAATTTCTTGCAGGTTTGAAAAAATAAAATAACTTTCTTCTGTGTCTGATTATAGTTTCTTGTTCACCACCTTTTGCTCAATTCCAGGGCCCTTTTGAATGTATTCCTAGACTGTCCTTATCAACTTTATCAATTTATAGCACTGCCATTCTTCTTCTCTTCTTTGGCATTTTCTGGCAGTGGTGACTGGTTAATTAAAAGCTATATAACCCCATGCATCTATCTGTGTGGCCCTTAACAGCTGTCAGAAATTTGCAACCTCTAGAAATTGCTTTTGCAATTTTGCTATGTAGAAATAGTCTGTGGGAAACAAACAAACAGCTCTTGGAGTAATTGCACTTTGTAAAAAAATGTCAGTATCTTTCATTTCAAGCAGGAAACAATTCCTGCATTTTTCCTGTAAAATGCATGTTTCTCTATATGTATATCTTTATCATTATCAATCTGTGTGTTTATCTGTGTACCTTCATAGATAGAGTATAAGAATTTCTAAATTTCTCAGATTGATGTGGTTTCCCCCTGAAAAAAAAGACCCTTACTCTGTGGCACCGCAGAAAAACAGAACTTCTTTGTTTGTGGGATTGTTGTACCTGAGGTTCTTTTGTTGTTTTTTCCCCTACTAGTTCCCTCCCAACCTCCTCAATGCATGCATACCTCAGCAGCTCTTTTTTTAAACTTAAAATAACAAATTAATATTACTTATAAACACTCTATTAAAAAACAGTTTCCCCTTTTCTCTTTTAGTATCTTGTTGTGTGTCTCTGAGAAGAAGTAAAATATGTGTGAAATCAAAATGAATCCCAAGCAGATATTTAAGACATGGCTGAAATTTTTATTCTCCTTTATGCAATACAGTAGTCTTGTTTATAGACTTATGACTGGACTAAAATACATGTTGGAGATAGGGTAGTTAATTTTTATAAGTTTTCCACTACTGTAAGGGGGATGCCCTAGCAGAAATGCTTCATGTTATATTCCTTTTAGTGATTTTAACCATTAACTTGCTAGAATAAAAACTTTCTGACTCTGTTATTGATCTAAATGCTGCATTTGAATCTCATGTAATAACACTGGAAATATCTTAATTTCAAATGATAGGAAGACTAGCTTTAGACTTGTTACTTTTCAAGATGCTTACAGAAGAAGGAAAAAAACTCCTCAAAACCTGAAAGAACATAGAAATTAGGTGCAATGCAATTTGAATATATGGTACATATTTTGTCACCTGACTACTCTTAAATCTGCTCTGAGAATAAGCTGGAGTTTAAGTGCTCTGTGGAATCCTGGCCTTTGCTTCCCCTCGTTCTTTGTTGAGATAATGGTGTTCTGTATTTATTCGTTGAGCCGTAAAAAATGTTTCTAAATAGGTTACACAGTTGTTAACGTCTAACAGCTTGACTTGCTTAACATTTTTTCTTTCACCCCCAATTCTAGGAAGGATTTCTGTGTACATAAGGATGAACCATGTGATACTGTTGGTAAGTAAATAAACATAAGAGACTATAAGAGACTGTGTATAAACTACGTAACAAAATTAGTTTTATATAAATAGAAATGTGAAGCTAAAAGATGACAACAAAATCAGTGATGGAAAGCAGTAACTAGCTAAAATTCAAAATACATCTTAAATGCTAATAAAACTGTTAGATTGATGTATGCTTCTAGCAAAATACTGTGTTTTAGTATTGTATTTTCATCTCTTTCTTAGAGCAAATTTTAAAACTTTTTTCATTTTAGTCTCATTGACTAATAGGAATTTGTTTTGCTGTTTTAAATTTTGGATATGAAACTAAGAAAATATGTTTATGATTCTTTTTTTTATGCAATGGATTTTTCTTTGGTGTGAATATGTTTATGATCTATAAAAGAGATTTCCATAAAATCTAATGCATGATACAGTGTTTATAAGCTATGTATGTAAGAAGCTTATGAAATTCTTCAAAAGAATACTGACGGGATGTGAGCTATTGTGAAGGCATCTTCTGACATCTTCAGTTAAAGTAAGTGCAGGCTGCATTGAGTTTTACGAACGTTTTGGAAAACAGTTTTTCAGTGTAAAGGTCTGGTGGAAAAGGTAACAAAAATAGCAGCTGCTCTGTTCAAATGTAATTCTGGGTGAAGACACACTATGACCTTAATTGAAGGATGTCATGGCATGTTCTTAACCTAGAATTTCAGTTTTCTAATGGAAGCCTTTAACAGTTCTGTATGTGAATACAAGTATTCAGAACCTAATTTTTTTCAGTGAGATTAGGATGATAATAATGTACTATTGTCATACTCATGCTCCCTCCTAGTTAGAGAAGAAGCAGGTTTTTTTTTTTTTCCTGTTTCATTTCAGGAGCAAAGATTTGATGAGAATTGTTATGTAAACTGTATTACCTCACCACTTGCTAGTCTGTATCCCAAGTGTATGTGTGTGTGTCTGTTGGATGGATATCAATTTAAAAAGCCTTATAAATAAGAATGTAATGTGTTTCACAGCAGTAAATTACTAGGAGTTCCTAGTGTTCTTTCACTAATTGGTATATTCGTCTTAGGTGAATTTTGTATGAGTGTTTCTTGTTTTGAGACATTTATTTTTGACTTAATACTGCAAAAATGTTTACTTCCAGCTGAAAGAGGAAGTGACAAGAAGTGTTCATCATTTTATGTTGATCTAAACTGAAGTTTAAATCTAGCGTACTTCCAGTATATCTAAATCAGGATGGGCTGTTTCCTGATTTTCAGAATTTAAGTGAATATATTCAAGGATTTTCCTTGAACAGTGTTTTCTCTTTGTCTGAAGCTTGGACGTAGTAGTAGAACTATTTATCTCTGGATTTGTCCATAGAATTTTAAATTGAATAAGGTTAAAATGACTCCACTATCTGTAATTAACAGTTCTGTGGTGATCAAGATGGGATGAGACTTGAAAATGTGGCAGTCCATTCATTGTTAAGACCACAGGAAGTAAAGAATTTGCAGTGTTAATATTGTGGTAAGCAAAATGAAATAGAGACTGTGACTGAGTGATCTGGCATGTTGTGGATTGGCTGTTATAGACTTTCCCATTATCCGTGTTGTTGTTTGGAGATTTCTTCAGGAACACAGTTTGTAGGTATAGTTCTTTCTGTGTAGGTGCATGTGTAACAAAAGCAAAGGTCATTGTTTTCCCTATGGTTCATCATTTATTTTATGAATTTCAATCATTATTTTCCCAGATTAATATAATGCCTTTCCGTAAATGTGGGGTATAATTTCTTCCATGAATATTTATAGTATTGTGGGTCCATGCTCACTGTTTAGAAGATAATTTTCTGCGAGTGTTGTCCACCATCATTCTGGAGCTCATCTAAGGCAGAGTGCTGAAAAACCTTGCCCATTTCTCCTGAAGAGAATTTATAAGTTATCTTGCTGTCATGGATATATTATGTCAATTATTTTTAGGCTAAGAGGTCTATAATGCCAAATTGTTGAGAGTACATGTAAAAGGTGGTTTCATTTTTGTATCTTTACTCTCACTTTTTTTCCCCCCAGAAGAAAAACAAAATAAAGATTTTAGATTAGACCATGAGTGAAAGTTTGTTGAAAGGAAATGAAGGGTAGTTTGATCTTCCTATATTCATGCAACAAGTTTATAGGTAAAAAGAGACAGTACATTCCTGGGATTTGTCAAAGATGGTAAATGAGAAATGCTAATGTAGAACAGGATTCCCCAATGTCCAGACCTTGCCTCAACTTCCCCCCTCTCAAAAAATACAGAAGAATGCATAATAAAGACTCTTCTCTACCATAAAGAGAGGAATAAAGCAAATATATCTGAAATATTAATATAACTGTATAGGAATATGGGGCAGTGATATTTGTAGCACTTTAGGCAATATAGAAATGAAAATTATGAGAATGGAGCATGTACAGGACAGACCTCATTATTGGAAAGGATTGTCATGCTGGATAATAGTTACTTGCAGTGATGGATACTAAGCAGATAAATACTGGATTTATTGTTTAGTCGTTACATGCCAAGGCTCACACTTTTCAGACTCGACATGAGTATCCTCTTAAGTCAGCAAGTGCCTGTATTCTGTTATATAGACAAAGTTTTCATGTATTTAGGTGGCAAATAAGACTGGAAGTACAGAACTTATGCATTCTTCAAAAAGTACTTTCTCATTGTCTCTTATAACAACAGTGATTTATATGAAGATTTAATGGTTTAAAGATATAATTAACCAAGAACTCTGTTAAGCAGAAAAAAATGTTTACTCAAAATCAAAACCATATGACAAATCTCCTTAGATATATACTGAAGTATATTTCATTAATAATTTTGAACAAAATATGTGGTGATAATTTTCTAAATATTCCTTCAGAGAAGCTGAGTTCTTCTTCAGAGAATTTAAGATGGAAAAATACAAGCTTTTCTTTTCTGCAGTCATAAAAAGCATGATTTACAGTGATTATCAAAATACTACATTAAAAAATCTGTCTTGGAGACCAAGCATCATGGAGAAGGGAAGGCTTTGAGGAGACCTCATTGTGCCCCTCCAGTACCTGAAGGGGATTACACAA
Source organism: Turdus rufiventris (assembly GCA_013186435.1). NCBI lineage: Eukaryota > Metazoa > Chordata > Aves > Passeriformes > Turdidae > Turdus > Turdus rufiventris. Next base: position 423,264 of record PYHW01010435.1, on the reverse strand, counting down.
AGAAGGAAGAAGGGTTTTTTATGCAGAGACATAGTGGCAGGACAAGGGGAAATGGTTTTAAACTGAGAGAGGACAGGTGTAGATTAGATACAGGTAAGAAATTCTTTACTCCGGAAGCACTGGAACTGGTTGCCCAGAGAAGTGGGAGTTTAAGGCCAGGCTGGAGGGGCCTTGAACAGCTTGATCTAGTGAAAAGTGTTTCTGCTCATGGCAGGGAGGTTGGAACTAGATGATCTTTAAGGTCCCATCCAATCATTCTGTGATTCCAAAACTGATTAATACTTCATATTTTATAGTTTTGCAAAGTAGACAGAAAGAAAACAGTTATTTCAGAATTTTTATTTGATTTCCCTGAAGTGTCTTGAAATTTAGGAAGTAGAGTGTATTTACTTTATGCTTTACAGTATTAAGTATTTCCCTGTTGCTAGAAAGGCTTGGAAATCTCTGCTGTAGCCAGGGAGTTGAGGGTCTGGTTTGGACTTCATAATGTAAATCCGGACTAACTCAGATAATTGCCTTCTTTATCTAATCCCATGTTTCTGTAAAACATTAAGATAGACTCTTAAGTGGTATCAGTCAGCCCAGGTCATTTGATTTCTGCAAAGCTATCCTGATTTCAGCATTGTCAGTTGTTGCAGCCACTGTCAAATTCATTCTGGGTGGAGAGCCACAAAGCAATTGTTTTAGGCTAAAAGTTGACCAGATCCAAGTGTTCTTGAGTTTCCTCTGATTGGCTGGTTGGTTGGCTGCAGCATTCTTGATTCTTTTTGCCCCTCCTGTTCTGTTCGTGTGTATGCTTTCTGTCCCTTACTCCTGCACAGAAGTGATATCATACTGCTGTCTTGATTCTCAACAGTTCATCCATAGCTTAAAGAGAGGTTTCAGACCTTGTTTTTCAGTATGGTCATCAGGGGCATCCTGTGGTTACAGCAGAGGATTTCTCTGAGGGTGGAAAAATATGAAGATGTCTTCATACAAATTAAATCTAATTTAGCTAGTTGAAAGGATTGGTTTAGATATGTAATTGCCCAAGGTTCTTTTCCCCCAGAAGACAACTGCATTTTGGGGTCATGGCATGTTTCTCCTCTGAACAAGCTTTGTTAACTTAATCAGAGGAAGCTACCTTTTGAATTTGTGGTCATTTTGAATTTTGATATTTTTCTTGGGCTGATGGCACATAAAATTATGAATGTAGACATCCCAGTGAATTTCTAAAAAAATTAAGAAGTCATTAAATTGGTTTCCAGAGAATTAAGTCCCTTGCAATAGAATCAGCACAAAATCTAAACTGAGGATTGTACATGCTGTACTGTTCTAGTGTGTGACTCTTCTAGTGTTATCATATTGAAGTAACTGAGATGAGCGCAGGGCAATATGGGAAATTTTCATAGGGAAATTGTTATTGGAATATTGCACAAACCTTTAAGAGATGGAAGTAAACAGATATTTTCTCAACAAGTAGGCTTACAACACAGAAAGGCAAGTGTATGCACATTTTAATTTCCCTTTCTCTTGTCTACATTTCCACATCAGCAATCAAGATTATGACTCTCTGAGCCATACTTCTTTTGGGTTAGATGTGTTGTTTGCTGCTAGCTAATGTCTTCTGTGGAAACACTATATGAGAGTGTTCTTAGATTGCAGTGTTACAGGCATGGAAAGATTCTAAAATGATGCTCATCTTCTGTTGGCATCAGTTTGGAAACCTGTTAATCTGCTGGAACTCACATAGTGACTTCTGGTTTTGGTCGTGGTTTTTTAGATAACATTTTCAGTTAAAACAACAACTGTAAGAACATGTGGTTCTATCTAAACTGTTTGCTAAAAAGCATTTTCCAATAAAATGCAATCTCTAAACAGAATTCCTCTGAAAACTTGTTAGATTGGTTTTGGGCATAAATACTGTATATTAAAAAATTCTAAATTTGGTAACACCTAGTGTTGCAGATACAAAAAAAAATAGCAGAAAATTAAGGCACCATCAGGTCTTTTTACTGTTGCAAAGGAACTGATTGACATGGATAGAAATCATAACTGATAAGGAATCAGACAAACATCTGCACAATAAAGACCACAAACTAAAATGAAGTGAAAGAATATATTTTCCATCCAACTCAGAAAAATACTACTGTAGATTTATTTACTTTTCTTTCCTAATATGAAAGCTGTCAATCTTTAACACAAAGTGCTTGGAGTTTTCTTGCAAACTTTTACCCTAAGGACAAAGGTTTAGACCAGCTCTCAAAATTAAAAGATATGTTAGAAATAGGGAATTAGGCAGACTGTCCATGTCCAGTGAGGGTTAATGCTGGAAATAGTAAAACTGAATACTTAGGGCCAGTTACCAATGAGCAAGCAGCCAAAGAAGTTGCACGGAGCATAGGCAGCAGCACGGAGGAAGTCAATTGAAGAAGTCTGTTTCCCTGTGCTTCCTCATCTGAATCCATTCATCTGACATCCCTCTTCTTATCCAGGCTATCACTCTGTTGTAGTCTAGCACAGCTGTCCTTAGCCTAGCTAGCTGGTAGCAGTTTGCTGAGAATTGCAATGAACCTCCTCATGCCGAGCTATGTGATGGACTCCCGCGGGCACTCGATGCTGCTGATTCAATCCTGGTTCAAGTACCTGTGGGCTGCAGAACAGCAGCCCCTGAGACATAAGCCATGCTGGCAGGGTTAGTCTTCGGGGTTTTTTTGCTTGTTTCTTGTTTTGTTGATTCACAGTTATTGAAGAAATGCACTTGCAGCAGTTTTAAATCAACACTGTGGGTTTATTTAGGTGTCATCACTTGTGGTGTATAGGATCTGATCAGTCAAGGCAAACAGGAATCCAAAAATCTCAGAGCCTGTTATATATGCTATGTCCTAAAGTTGACATACATTTTTGGAAATGGTAGTTTCCACAAGACAGGTGAAGCTGAATCTAGGATGTGGGCCAGGACTACTACTGTGTAGGATGGAATATAGAACCTATGTATATAGGTCCTGCTCTGTACATGGCAGAGTACAATCAGCCTTGCAAGTAGAAGTGCAGGAAGTATGCTTAGAGGATGAAATCAGTTAAGGTTAGAAAAATGAGACTTGTAACATTTTTGCAACATCTATGTTTTTTAATATTTCAGCATTACCTATAGTTTAGTTGGATATTGATGAAAAGTTTATGTTTTAAGTAACTGTATACTGTTTGAGTATATACCATTTTAAAATTTTATTGACTGTGGTTACTGGGTCATACAGATGTACACCAGCAGTTTTTTCAGATATTCATCACTAGTGTAATCAATTTGCTTGGTTTTGTTGTGAATCTTACTGTTCTTGATGCCATGGGGAATTCAGAGTGGGAGGAGGGCAGTTGAATGACAGATTGGATGATGAGAAACAATTACAGCAAGTTTTTCTCAGCAAAGGCATAACTACAGTCTGTTAAATTTCCTAGGTCTTAAATGTTCTCTGTCATATTTCCAAGCTTGATGCTAGACAAAATTTTCAAAAACAGCACAAGCATTTTAAGTTCTGAGTTTTGCTCTGTGAATTGATTTGCCCTACTGAACAAGAGATACTCTAAAAATACATCTTTCATAAAGGAATGATAATTTTTTTTTCAGTGCTGACATTCAGAGAACTGGGCTCACCATTTAATCTGCAGAAGATTTTCTGTGGAGATTTCCAATGTCTAATCTAAACCAAATCAGTCACATAACCTTTACAATGCATACAATTTTGCATTCATACAACAGTCTGTTTTACAGCAAAATCATGATAATAATTCACAGGCTTACATAGAAAGGAACACCTCATAGAGTGAGAGCAGAACCATCTTTTAAGTGCTTTTATAGAAAAGCTAGCCAAAGAGATCTCACTCAATTTTAATTCCTAGACTTACATTTCTTCTAAAAGAAAAACACTATAGCTCAGACGTGTAGTTAGTAGCTGCAAATGCCTCAGTAGCTCCTTTATGTGACTTCTGAACATTGATTTTCTTCTGCAGAAATGCAAAAGTTCCCTAGGAAGCAATATTCATACTAGATATCCATACTAGATAGTCCAGTGTATCTAGATTAGAAATACCTTTAATACACAAGATTTTTAAAAAATAATTGGGAAAATTTTGATTTCTACAGTCTACAGAATAAAATTTGGTTTTGTTGGTGAGTTACATGTCTGTAAGTACAGTGAACAGATCCTAATTAATTGTGAATGCCAATAAATGTGAAAAACCAAAGCAAAATAAGTAAATAGAATTTAGTTTACCTCATATGTCATAAAACATCAAAATGAATTATGCATGCTTAGTGCAGTTTCTCAGGAACGCAGAATGCCAACTACACTATATATGCTCAGTCATCAAATCCAGACGTTGCTGTTACAATCCTCAATTTAATTCTTACATTAAATTTAGTTCCAAAATTTAGTATGCTTCCTGTTTCCAGCAAAACTCCTGAGATGCAATCCTATCTTGCCTCCTGTTTTACTGAGATGGAATGAATGACAAGGCTCCAGTGAGACCAGAGAGATAAGTTTTCACATCAAGATACTCAAACCTTTGTTTTCAAGCGATGTTGTAACTCAAACACAAAATAACTGGGTTACAGCACATCAGATTGTTTCATTTTCCAGTGCTTTATTTGAAGTGTTTAAAGCTTAATTAATCTCAACAATAGTAGGGTGACAGGACTGAATGGACTTTTAATGGCAATTTCATAATCACTGAGCTTGTAATTAGCGACCCTTACCATACTTAAAAAACAAATCTTTTCTACTTTAAACAATTGGTCAAGACTTGTTGCAGGCAATGCCTTTGTTTTCTTTATTTTATGTTATTTTACTTTGAAGTAGTTAGTGAATGTATTTAGAGTGCTGAATGTAATAGAAAAAAGGTATTTTCTGTTTTGTTTTTCATATTATATTACAGAAGTCACTTAGTGATTTCTTGCTATGTGTTATATAGTCTATCTCAGGAAGCAGTAGGGCCTTTGAGTGTGTTTAAGAGGATGGGAAGGTTAATTTTACATTTACTATATGTCTACATATAGTTTCAGACATTTACAATGAAATTATGTAAATGTTAGAGTTGAGAAGAATATCTAACATTCTGTATTGAACTTCCGTTGACCTCTGGATGGTCTAATTCAAGGAAATTTTGAGGCTGAAGCATGTTGCTCATTTGATGTGCAGGATAATTTTGTATATTTGTTGACAGTGTTGGTGTGTATGGTTGTCTTTGATACTGTTTATTTGTATAATAGAAGTTTATTTGTGTAAAAGTTCTAAATAAAAAATAAATGCACTATAGTTAAGATAGTATTGAAAGTGCAATCATTCCTTGGTTACTAAAGAAATAAACTTTTTTCCAATAGTATAATTCCGAGGTTAAACATGTTATTTTCTTATATTGATACAGTAACTATTAGGTTAGACCTATATCTAATTCCTGTTGCACATTCTAGTTCAGATTTAATTGTGCTCTTTCTCAATTAACATGTGATCTTTGTTCTTAACATATGTTTGAATCCCAGTGGATTCAGGTACAAGATCAAGCTCTGAATTTGGTTCTTTACTTGAGTAGAAGGTGGTGTAATATGCCTGAATACCATCTGCAGGCTCTTGTAATTTCATATTCTTTCTGTGAAAATGCAGTGAAACTTTGTCATTTTGTACAGATTATTCCAGTTTACCCTAGGTGTATCTTTAATTTTATTTTGTTCTCTGTGTTTAGTTTCAACTTATCTGAGGTATTTAAAATCCTTCTTCAAAGGCATTTGAAGTATAGAAAGACATACTATATGTAAGAATTTGAACATTACACCGAATAGCATTTAAAATATTTGTTTCAACCTTGAACTTCAGAATTGTGTCCATAAACAAAATTCCCATGTCCATCAGAAAAAGTCACTCCAAAGTAAGGACAAAATAATCTCATATATTAAATAGTGCATATTTACTATCTGTTGAAGAAAACAGAAGGTAATTGCAAGTTAATTCTCACAGTAATTTGTGTTTGTCTTGTGAATAGTGTGTACTTTCTAACTTTGTGTGGGGATCCTTCACTTAAGCATGCCAGATGGCAGAAGTGAAAAATGAGTGAAGCTTCAGAGCAATACTGCCATGGTACACAAGAGATGCTCATGCCAAGGATGGGGCAGGGCAGTGAGATGCAGAGCAGAGGCATGGGCATGGCTTACTTAAGATTAGGCAAAATCTTTTCACCAGGAGAGAATTTACCATTTTTGCTATGCAAAAGATAAAAGCATGAATGATTTAGTGACCCTCTTAGTGCATGAAAATGTGAGTTATGTTTTGTGTCACTCTGTTCATTTAAATTGTTGAAAAACTGAATCGCGTTCAAGCAGCTGTGAGCACTTAAAAATATCTTTCATTGTCTCCTGGATTTTACAACTTCACTCATCTTTTATGGGGTTTTTAAATATGAAAAACATAAAATCTTGTGGGATGGAGCTGTAAATAATCATACATCAGTTATAAGTTACTCTATATGCTATAATACTATTATATACTCTGGATTAGTCTGTATAAATAATTGTTCTTGACTTAATGTATCATGCATACAATTAAATTTTAAAAATAAAAGAATAAAATAAAAATACCTTACAAATTAAAGGTATCCAAAATATATGGTTGTAAAGTACCTGTTTTGTAGCTAGCTATCCATTTTGCTAATATTAATCTTGTGTTCAGCTCTTCATATACTTGTGTATAGTATCTTTATCCCTTCAAAAGAAACATTTGCAAAATTATGCATGAAGGGTCAACTTTATACAGTGCTGTGCACTAGAAGATCCAGGTGTTTATTAGTGGAAATGTTTTCAAAACAATGTTTTCAGAGAAACAGGTAGCCCCTTGCGACTAATGCATCCATTTATGTGTCCTGTAACTAAATAATGGTAGGGGAAAATACAGTTTAATGGAATTGTATTGTAAAAAGTGTGGTTTTTTTAAGAGTGGGTTTGGAAGTCAGTAACACGAGTCCTTTAACTGTGGAAGAGACAAAAAGAGGTCCGTATTTGTGGAGAGAATTGCCGATGATCTATTCAACTGCATGTAACTTGTCAAGTCACAAGGAAAAGTGCTCCACAAATGTCAGCAGAATAGAACAGAGGGATAGGGCCAAGTCTCACTCTGCATTTAAATATCTTTGGGAAGACTTTCAGTTTGAATTAATTTCATAGCTCTTATTTGTGACATTAAAGTGGCAACCAGAGGTTTTTTTTGTAGTTTGAATCTATACTGAAGTTTTTATGTTCTCAGGATGATAGTACCCTACACTGAATAAAACATCAAGTAAGTCTTCTCTGATTTCTGAAGCAGGGGCTAATGCTGCATTCTAATTCTCAATTACCTGCATCTTGCAGACTTTGCAAATATTATTTTGAATAATGGGTACTCTGGAAGAAGAAAGACCTGATACTCTCAGTCTATTTAGCTTGTTCTCGCTGAACTCAAACTTCCTGAGAATTATTCCAACAAACTCCAGGAATTTATGAACTGAAAACAGTTTGCAAGAGCACTGAGACATAGATTTGAAGAAACTCATCTGATTGTGCCATTGATCAGTTGACACTGATTCTTACTGGGACAGCATAAATACTTTCATCACAACATACAAACAACATAGCCTTAGTTATACCAATGTAGACAAAACACAGGATGAATATCTGTAGATAACAGTAGTAATTTTACATCTAATTATTTTAACTGAAAAGATGTATGGTGGAAGACCCTTCTCAAGATAGCTTTTCTTTTGTTCTTATTTATCAACAGATGCTGGCTAACTATGCATCTGTTGCTGGTCCTTGTTTTCTGTATAAAGGAACAATTGGCTCTTCACATTTCCTAGAAGATGTGCTAGTACTTTCTGCTAAAAACAGCCCCAAGATTAATCCCTTTCTTATAGTGCATCTCTCAGTGAAACAAAGTACAGTTTCACATAGAAATCTTAAATATTACAAACTGCAAAAACTTTGGCCAGAGAGTAGTACATTATGCTAAAAATCAAAGAAAAACCAGACCAATTCATCTTTCAATCCCACTAGCTCCCCCTTGTCTCACATTAAAGAGAGAGCACCATGGGGAGAGAAATCCTGAATATTTTCTGTAAGTGTGATCTCAGCAAAAGTAAAATAATCACTTTCATGTCACTTTTGAGTGTATCATAAAAGCATGAGAAAGATTTTATAGGAATCACTTAAGTTGCAGAAAAGGAGGAAGTATTTTATTGTGCTGAAGCCTTGTATGTCAAGGAACAGTATTATGTTTCTGTTACAGTGTCATTTCCATAACATTGGTATAATAAACTAAGTTGCAAAAGAAAGCAGGACAGTGTTGTTTTCCTCATAGTTTGTTGCAGGAAAAAAAATAGTTCTAAATAATGCATTATAGGGTGAAAATTCTCTGAGTGATTACACACTGGTTTGTTGCATAGGGGATGATACCAGCAAGAAGGCACCAGAAACTCAATTACAGGAGAATCAGCTTAATAGGTTATCAAGGCTGTAATTATTTTAAGACCAGGAAAAACATCAGTGATATATTACGAGTAGATTAAGCTATTAAGGGAAATTGATGTTACACAATACTGGGAAACATATTCAGGAAAAAAGGCCTATTTGATGGACCGAGGCAGGAGGTGAATTCAAAGGTGTTGCAATATGTGTAGATGTACAGAACATGGAGGCACCTTTAGCACCTGCACACTTTAGGAATGTGAGAACTGAAACCCAGGTGTTAGGAAGGCAAGAAGAGAGATAAGCACCTGGGTGAATATTTTCACTGGTGGCTGGATTAATTAATTCTTAATTCCAGTATGTAGATTACTATGTGATGCTAATAGATTTTGATCCAAGTGTATAAAGTTGTAGGCTCATAGTATTCTAAAATGTGTTAAAGCAAATTCACACTGCACAGCAGTGGAACCAGTTCTGAAAACTGATTATTCCATCTTGTAGTGCAGGAATACATTTTGTCATCACAGTTTTTATGGGGAGAGTCAATTTTTCTTCAGAGGCAGAATCAGACACAAGAGAGAGTTGTAAACATACAACATTTGCATTTAAATAGGAGTGCAATTCTTATTTTCTGCTTTTTTTTT
>PYHW01010435.1:369867-408758 GCA_013186435.1 Turdus rufiventris | reverse complement strand
TGGGGGCGGGGCCTCGGACAGCAACCTCGCAGGGGGAGCTGGGGGCGGAGCCTCGCTTAAAAAAAAAAGTGCGCCCTATAGACAGGTGCGCCTTATCTGATCTACAATGTTGCAATTTTTGCTGACTCCCGGGGAGTGCGCCTTATAGTCAGGTGCGCCTTATGGTCGTGAATTTACTGTACTGTCTCTCTGTGCATTCATCTTGGAAGAAATTGTTTCCATATGGGCTGCATTTTAGAAGAAAATTGGTACCTTCCAGCATTTTTGCCATCCCATCCCCATAAGAGCATCTTAGAGGCCTGTGGACTAAGAAGCAAAAACCTTATAAACACATATTCAGAATTTATTTTTGCAATTATGGCATACATACATGCTCTCTATTTTTAGTCTGTTTCCCTACTCTAAGGATTAAAGTACAGCAGTTTGTTTCAAGGTGTGAGAGTAAGTTTAATAGTCTTTTCTGAAACATAAAATCCCATACTTATTAGTACCTATAAATTAGTGTAGTTATTAATGTTGTCCTGAAAGCATGGATTTTCTAAGATGTATATAAATCATAAAATAACAAACGACATGAATAAAATTTAAGTTACATTTGGGAATAATGCAACAGAAGCCAATTTGTTTGTATCCTAGTATTTTTTCTGATGTTTTGCAGTGATATATGTTTATGAAGACACAACACACACACATATACATTTGTCCTCACTGCAGTAGTAGTAGTACTTTAAAAGAGAAGAAAAATATACCTGGGCTTTGTGTTTTGTATTTGAGATTTCTGATTGTTAACTGTCTTGTTTTCATTACTGCTGTTTTTAAGAGCTACTGATTCACAGACAACTGATAAAACTTGTTTTTCCTGGAAGTCATCTGTGACTCTCTTCAGAACAGCTTGTGCTAATTAGACTTTGAAGTGTTGGCTTGGTGAAAACTTTTTCCCCTGCTTTTTAAGACAAGCATATGGTCTGCTAAAAAAAAAAATAATTGTTAGATTAGTAATCAAGTGCAATTAAGTAATGTTTTTTACTAATTGATTTGCCGGTTCATTTTAAATATTTTAAAAGTACTTTTGACTGTAAAATATTTATTTCTGAATCAAACGCCGGATGTACTTGGGCTTTAAATCATGTTTCTGTTGTAGTGGCTTATGACTTTTGTGCACCACTGATAATTCAAATTAAGCTCATGCTATTGGAAGTTATGAATAAACACATAGATAATACAATGACAAAAAAATTTAGTGTTGTGAAACCAAGGAAGATCAAAGGAAAAGAAATTCAAGTGGGATAAGTAGCTGATTTGGGTGATTAGACTTCCAGAATATTAACTCTATTTTTACAGTGCTCACTGTAAAAGGAAAAGAGTCATTTTATAGCATTTTTAGAATGCAGTATTACAGTCATACATACGTATTTTATGGTCACTCTGAAGAGATCCAATGTTTGTAAGTTTGACTGCATGTCTCTTACTGTGATTCTGTTTGGGGCTTTTTTACTGTGGAGTTTTTGTTCCTGGAGGCAATGCTGACAATAGCCTTTTTTAACATAGGTAGTGGATTTATGTTACAGGCAGCTGGCCATGAACAAGAAGGTCAAGCTAACAGACTTGCTCAGATACTTTAGTTGGTGAGCTGTTAAGTGTAACATCCTTGTCAGCTGAACTGGCACTTTTCAACAGAAAGGGTGGAGATGTGCACCTAGTTTGAAAGAATAAGTAGGTTGCTGATTTGATGAAGATGTTCATTAAAAAACAAGAAAATGTGTCATAGTTTGTAGAATGAAATGCCCATGCCTATGGGTAGCACTAATAGTAGGAGTAATTAACTGCTGCTATAACTTGGGCTTGGGGAAGAGTTCCACTTTTTTGAAGCAGCATTTATTTAATTTGGATATTTACATGTTTGATAAGAAAATACAGTCCTTTATGCAGTTTTTCTCAAGCACAAAGCTACAGGTTTAATCTTTTAATTGATGTAGCATGTATTTTCTTCTGAACTAACTTGAGAAAAAATTATCCACAGAAGAAAGTAATTAGAATATCTTACACTTGCCATATATTCAATCAAGCTTTTTATTTTTTTTCAAAACATAACTTTTTATAAACTATAAAATACTTCCTTATATTGTCCGTGAAATTAAGTTAATGATTTCTAGCCAATACTTTTCAGATACTAAGTATTTTGATTTGAAACAGTGTGTTGAGACTATGGGGTTCAGTAGGAGTGTCTTAATCATAACAAGGGAGCAATTGTTAATTCTTTTTTTGTTGCTGTTGTTGTTTTGGGGTTGTGGGTTTGGGGTTTTTTTGGGGTGGTTTTTTTGTTTTGTTTTGTTTTTTTGGTTTTTTTTGGGTTTTTTTGGGTTTTTTTTAATGTAGATTTAACCTTGGAGCAGTTTCAGCTGTGTTAATAAACCACGGGAAGCTGCAGTGAACATAAATATATTTAAAGAAGAAATTGTGTCTCTTACCTAATGCACAGGCGACTGAGCAAGAGCAGCTGCTTACTGAAGTCGGTTTCTTTTTCACTACATGTGAAATTCATAATCAAAGACAAGACATGAGCTTTTACATAGTTCACAGTTAGTAGTTGGCTGATTTACATCCAGTAGTTGCTGTTGAATGTGGCTTGCACATATGAGGTTAGATTTGTTTAACAGGGGAGAAGCCATAAAGCATTAATTGCTTTTGATGCTTTCGGACATTTCTAGAATCAGCAATCTAAATTAAACTTGATGAAATTTAAATCTTATGTTTTGTCTGCCAAATTTATAAAGTTCAAACACAATCCATTTTCTTAAAGAATCGCAAGTATGAAAACATTTTTGGTGATATGTGAGGAGAGATATGAACATTAGTTGAGTATTATATGAGTATTATATGATCAATGTATGAGTATTACTGAAAATTACTTAAAATGCTGACCACCTCTTCTGCAGAATAGGTGTGAAACTTGAAACATTCATCATTCTTTGGGAGTAAATGGGAGGGGGGGCAATCACAATAGTCAACAGAAACTGGTAGTACTCAATACAACAATTAGTTGTTGTATGGAAAACCTGCCATTTTAGAGGTGAGAAGATTAGGGGACTCCTTTTCCCTTGAGAAAGCTAGAGATTATCATACAGTTTTCTGTTTGTACTTAGCGTTGTCAGGAAGAGGGAGGTTTGGGCATTCCCTTTCTGTAGATCCCAGCAAGTTTTATCCAACTGAGAACAGCCATCAACACTGTCATGACTGAGCTCCAGATGGCAACTAAACACCACACAGCTGCTTGCTCTCCCCACACATAGGAAATGGGAGGAGAGAATTGCAAGGATAAGAGAGAAAAGCAATGGGTTCTGATAAAAAATAGTTTCCTAATTTAAACAAAAGTAACAGTAATAATGATAGTAGTGGTAATGAAGAGGAAAATAACAGAGGTAAGTAAAATCCAAGCAAGAGAAATGTTGCTGCTGAAAACAGTTACTCACCACTGACCAACCAAAGCCTGGCCAGTCCCTGAGCATCTGCCCCCTGGCAGCCTCCTCCCTAGGTCTTTGTGCTGAGCACAGTTCTACAGGATGTGGGAGATCCTGCTCAGCTGGGCTTGTTTGTGCTAGCTGTGCCCCTTGCCAGCGTATTGCCCAACCCCAGCTCTCTTGGTAGTGAGGTGGTGCAAAGAGGAGGAGGAGGAGAAACCTAGAATCTGTGTAACCACTGCACAGCCATGAGTAGCACCTCCCTGTGTTACCCTCACTGTTCTCACAGAAACCCAAAATATAGTTACTTACCAGCTACTGTGAAGGCAAATAACTCCATCGCAGCCAAAACCAGCACAACAAGAAAAGTATTTCTGAATGTTTTGCTTTATAATAAAGGATTGCTCCCAGCACTTCAAAATGCAGTACTAGGGTTTTATCTATGGCAAGAGTGCTTTTTCTGTTTTGTTGGACCAATTTTTAAGTTTACTGATGATGGCTGAAGTCAGGAGCCTGATTTCACTTCTTCTGGTATTGTTACCAGCTGTACTGCTTCAAGCTCCAGCATTAAAAGTCTTACTATCTTTTTTCAGTTTGATCATCAAATCTTAAAAGAAGGCGCATATAATTGTAGAACTAAAGGCAAGAAATTATTTTAGAAATATTCTTGGTTTTATTTCAGCTATTGCAGCATAACATTTTTTAAATAAAACACTGCATTTCAGAGCATTTATTCTCTGATATTTATTCAAGTAAGTATAAGTGATACGTGCATTTAGCATGAGGTCTCCTTCAAAGGACTACATTTTGCTTTTTTCTTTTGTATCCCACATGACTATTCCCTATTTTGGAAACAAATAGTAAAAGTTGAAATACTCTGCCTTATTCAAATTTAATTTGTCTTTATTTTGTTCAGTCCTAGACAACATTTTTGGTCTAAAGTTCTGTGTTGAAAAGCTTTTAGCCAGCTCTTTTGAGGGCAACACTCAAAATTTGGCAGAATAGTGATGGGGTACTACTACTTGTGGATGAAGCGTTTGCTCACAGACTGACAGATACTTGGACTATAAGAAGAATGACTTATCCTATTAACTTGGAACAATAATTATGACTAAATTTCAAATACTGACAAACATTTCAAACTTGACCTTTACATGCAAATATCCAGCAAACATGCTGAACCGGAGGGCACCATTCCATTGAAAGGAAGTTCCTGGGAAGAAGGCCAAACACTTGAAACAGTGTTTTGATTGTTTACTCCAAATTTTCAAATGACAAGCAACAACAATTGCCCCTGCTAAATGCGTTTGTGGTCTGAAAAATTTACCATTATCCACATTAAGCTTTCCTCAAGCTTTTACAGTTCCATACACTCTACTTTTAAGAAACTGAACTTGAACTCAAAAACCTACCATTAAGGCTTCATTGGGTTTTTTGAAAACTAAGGTATTATGTAGTAAAAGGCATTATAGACTCTACTATAAATATGTTTGACAGACTGCAGTTTCCCATGAAGAGGCATCTGACTCTTCTAAACGCTTTAAAAACCACTAACATGCTGAATGCTTTATGAGTACTAAGTAGTGGCAATGGTAGGGGTGCAACTCTGTGTTTGCACTCTGTTCAGACGTGTACCCTATTGTTGTAGACATTTATTTTTCCTTTGCAGCAGTACTGACATTCATACAGGTGTTCTATCACATCTCATTAAGGCACTGAGCAACTCTTTCGAAGAATGCATTTATTTTATGTTGCAGTCCGTGTAATCATTACTGTGAGGTAATATTACCACCACTTACAAATTGTATAAGTAAACCTTTGTGAGATACCTGTTTACGCACTTGAATGGCTCTGATCACAAAAAGGTTTCAGTCTTGTTTGGGTCTAATTATGCTGTAATATATAAAGTTAGTAATAACAAAAAATAATTTAATGTCATGGTTGTGTTTCCTAGGTATAGCATACCTGAGTGGAATGTGCAGTGAAAAAAGAAAATGTATAATTGCAGAGGACAATGGTCTGAATCTGGCTTTTACAATTGCTCATGAAATGGGTCACAAGTAAGTATGTGGCTATTAAAGCCTAGTGTTCATTTTCATGTAATACTATTACCATTTGACTAATTTGATTGTGTACTTCAGTTGTTCCTTTCTTTTCATAAGGAGGAGATTTAAATTAAATGAAAAATTCAGAAAATAGTGTTTCTGTTAATAACATGTATCGATATATGGAAGGGAGCTTAAGAAAATGTTTACAACTTGAAGTAATACAAAAGTTTTTATAGCTTCAAAATAAATAGATTAACTGGAAACACTGTCATTATCTAGGGGAAAACAGGTGCCCCAAGATGTTTTTTCTTTGCTGACTATGGTATTGTGCAACAGATCCAACTCTAACAATTTCTGCCAACAAACATTTTAATGAGATCACAAGTTGGAAGAGCCCTTATTTAATTTGGCTTTCTCAGGATAGATCCCATTAAAGTGTAGAATAGTTATTGGTCTTTGCAGCATTATTATTTTTTGTTCATTTTAGAAGAAGAAAAGGATGGCAAAATGAAGGTGATGGTAACTGTCCTTCATAATTATGCTGAATGTTTTTATTCAGTCAGTGTCAAATATTTTAATTCAAAGTAAAAAATTCTTATTTTGCAATAATAAAATCTGTTCATAAGAGTTGAACTTCATTCTTGGCTTCACTGCTTGTAAAGAAAAAGAAATACAAAATGTCTTACATTTAACTGAAATAAAAGGGTTGTATGTAGTACTCGGATTTTTTCTGCAGTTTTTGTGCCAGGTATTTGTTTATTTGTATTATAATGCTAGTTTCAGAGTGACAACAGAGAGGGATGTTTTGCTAAATGTGTGTATCTTGGGACAAACACTTTGAATTAAATATGGCTTGGTTTAAATTTGGTCAAAGCTTTCTGAGAATGGAAATCCTAGCATCTTATGTTGAAACATGAAGTCAATTGCAAGAAAAAAACTGGAAATTAAAATATTTGTATTGATTTTTTTTTCTGGATATAATATAATATAAGCCAGCCTGCTTGCATGATAGTTGCTATAAAGAAAAGACCTAGAAAGGAATGCTTATTTATGTTTTGTAGCTACATATCATCCTATTTCTATTTTTTTTGCTGTAGTGTTTGCTGGTATTGGAAGAGGGAATGGGTAGAAGAAGAATTTTATTTTTTCTAAACTTATTCCTGTAACAGTAAACCAAGAGTAAGGGGAAAGAAACAACCACTGAATATGATCTGCAGATAAATTCACTGGTAGAGTGAATTGGAAAATTGTTTGACATGGGTATGATAATAACAGATATAAGTACAGTGTTATGCCCAACACAATAAAAGTATTTTTAGAGCCTTTGCTGCAAAATTGCCGTGTTTGAAAAAAGAGACATCTAAATCAACAAGATTTTGCTCCCTGAAAAGTGGTGATATGTAAAGTTTTTGTGAAGTTATGGGTGGTGTGTTCGTTGTGCAATAGCAAATTTGCAAATATGGGGTACTTATCTTTAAAAGTTTATGTGGTTACATAGTGGTAAGGTTTTTGTCTTGCAGCAATCAAACCTATCTTTGACTTCCTAAGGTCTTCTAGATGTCAAGCAGTACACGAAACAAGGTAGACAGAGGAGCTCCCTGTTGCTGCTAGTAGTTCTTCCAAGATTGCAGCGCAGGTCAGGCCTTGTAACCTGTGTTACATTTGTTTGTGAACTTGGAATATCTTCATGTCTTTGCATTACTGTTGGACTGTGAAAGAGAAAGGAATTTTTATGATCTTCTTGCAGGAACATGAAACTTATATTGCTGATACATAAATCCTGTGTAAAAAAAGTTACAAGGCTACATAGGAAATTTCTGAGCTTTCAAATCCTTTCGTGCTAATTAAAATAAATTTAGGGAAAAAAAAATCATGGTGGTATTCCAGCCATCATATTCTCATTGTAGTAATGGATTAGAGACATCCTCACAGTTCTCTGTGGGTAATGTAACAGATATTTTAAAAGACTGGAAATAAAGAATAAATCAAATTTTGTATCAATGTAAAACACAGGATGTTGATTGAACCAGAGATTTCTTAAAGAAATCCAAACTAATGAAGGCTTGTAACAAATTACATAATGTATAAAAGGACTACCACAAAAATGAAAAGGTAGGTAGCCAGAGATATATGAGCAGCTGCCAGAAGAAATGAAAAGAAAGAAAACAAAAGAAAAAAGGGGTGGGAGGGAAAGGAGCATCCACCAGTGCAAAAGATGCAAAGACTTATAAGCATAGATTCCTGTGTCATGATGGAATCAGAGTCTGTCACAATCTGAAATAGACTGGTCTTGTGCCAAGGAGTGTAAGGTGGCACATTAGAGACATTTGTTTTTTCTGCATCAGTGTCTCTGCCATCCAGGCCCTGGCAATTGCAAAGACTAGAAGCAGTTAAACCTTTGTGAAGAGACAATATAAAAATGAGGACAAACATCTGAATGTCGATCCTGTTGAAAAGAACTCGAGCAGATTCAAGTGTATCTAGAGTATCTCTTACAGAGATTTGTCTTGCTCATTCTGAACTGCCTCAGAAGCAGAGATTTAATGCTCACCATACAGACCAGTCATAAAAAGATCTTTTAACACATCATCTTTTCTAGAAAATTTTCACTGACTCTTTTTGAATCTGGAGTTCATTTAATGACTACCTTGGGGTTTTTTTGTGTGTAATATGTTTAACCATTCTAGTTACTTTAGAGAAGAGTCTAGTTCAGCAGCATAGAACCTATATCAAAGACTTTGCTTCTTGAAGGATAAAAAAAATATTTTATTAAAGAAAATAATTTTTCCAATTAAAAGAGGAATATTCCCAGTGAAATACAATGGCAGATTAAACCGTACTTTGTAATATGAAATGTCTTTGTTCTAGCCTTTTGTATCTGAATGCAAATGATATTTTAATGACATTGAGAATTGATGTAAGTCAGCATTGATTTTTGAACTCTGTCTGTGTAATCAGTCACTAAAAACTGTATCACAATAATGGATTTGGTTTTATTAAACATATCCTATTGATTTAAATAAATTTACTAAGCAATTAAGTAAGTATGTAATGAGGTCACATTACAAAGTAAAAACTAACAACAGTTAATTAAAAGACACCCTGTCTGTGTGGAGAGCAGAGAGAGGAGTTGGTGGTATTTAGGTTAACAAGCTACATGTGATTTTACTTAAACTATGGCTCTCTATGGCCTATAATTCCTTTTGAAGGATGGAGAAATAAAAAATAGATGTAAATTTCTGCATCTCAAAATGCATTAATTAATAATTATTAAGTGCTCTAAATGTAATTTAGAAATTGTCTTAGCCACTTAAAGAAGACACTGGTAGAATTTTTCAGAATTAATTTTATACACTTCTAGATTCTTTTTTTGATATGCATTTTTTTGAAATATGAGAGGTAACTGTTACTAAAAGTCAGGATATTTTAGCACATATTTTGTAGTGCTGAACAAGGAGTCTGTGGAATTTCTGAATCACCTATGTAGGAGTTTATAAGCAAAAAGCATATATTCTTTGTGAAGATATTAAAAAGTTGTGTGAAATCCTGTGGAACTTAACGAGAGCTTTAAATGGAAGATAAGGAAAATGCTAATGGACAGTCAGTTACTCCCCATGTTTTTCTTATCAGTGTCCAAAATATGATCTCAGAACACTGTAAAATCTGCAAGAGTTATAAACACAAGAGTCTACCAATCTTTTTGAATGTATTAGTAATGTGGAGTAAGGAATATCATTAAAGTAATTTAAAAAAATGAGTTGTGGATAAAGTAGAATCATACAACTGAACTTGTTTTTTAAGGATGAACAAGATTAGCACATGGAAAGAAAATATATTAATTAGATTTGATTAGATTTTCCTTATAATTTGAAAATATCTAATACAATAAGTATAAAAAGTCCAGGAGCAGTTGTGGTCACCTCTGCCAATCTAACTGTGAACAGCAAGGTTAATTTTAGTGAGGGTGAGTAAATGAAAGCATTTGATACATGACTTTTGGTCTTAGATGTTCAAAGTGCTTTGCATTAGCATTTATTTTGTTCCCTTATTGTTTGACTGCCTGACTGAAGAATGAAACCTTACTTCATAAGTGAGTGGAAATGCAGATAGGCCACCCTCTGTTCACATTTTAATGACTTTCCATTTTCCATTTTAATGTCTTAAGAAAGAAGGGTAGAGAGGTTTAACAGGTTAGTGCATTGTTTTTCTCTTTTCTGAATACATATCTGTGGAAAAAAACAAGTAAGAATTTTGAGTCTCTTGCCTTTTGCCAGGATCTTGCAAAGGTTACCTTCACCAGGAGAGGGACTGGGGGATTCATTTGGAAAAAAAATAGAGAGACAAATCTCCTCATGTATTTGGTCAGTGACAGCAGCTTTTCTTATAAATGATGGAAGAGTTCCTCCCCTTCCATTGCCTTCTCCTCTTCTGGGACAGATTACAAAGACAGAGTTTGTAATTCCCATTAACTCATGACAAGACTAGCTTGCTTTTGAAACATATCAGTACTAGGACTTTAACTGTCGATATCTGTATTGACTGAATAGACTTTTCATTTCTAAAGACAGAATTCGGATCAACAAGCCATGATCATACCGCTTCCATAGGAGCTTTCTCTTAGGTGCATTAGTTACCTTTAGCTTTGCTGCACATTGTCCTGCATAATTATTTAATTATATTTATTTTACGTTCTGGAAAGCAGGATAAATTTGTTTGGGACTTTTTTTAAGAATGAATCCGAAAGCATGTATTGAGATGACATGTCAGGATAATTATTCCATTGATAATTAAGCTTTATTCAGTAGTGGCCATAATATCACCCTGGGGTCCCTTTCTCTCAGAGTTTCTGCTTGTCAGCATCCTCACTCAGGTTATCAAGGGTCCCACAGTGTTAGTGGTGGCTGTGCTGGCAGTCTGTCCCCAAACAATCATGCTTCCTACTCTCTCCCATACAACCCCATGGGCTAGTAGCGTATTGGATAGAAGGCACAGGGGAAATACTTGTCATTGTGGCTTTATTCCAGTTGCAGAGTCTCTCATTTCTCTCCAGTTGTTTCTTTCTTAAAATTTTTCTGCCCTTTTGGCTAATGGTCTAAAGCTGGGTTTCTCAGTCCAAGATGCATTAGTGATACGGTATTAATCTATCTGTTGGTGCTATCAGAGCTGTTGAGCTTTGATTGTTTTGACTGGGTTTTGTGACCACTGAGTTTTCTGTTAAAATCGAAGTCATCTGAAGTGTAGAAATGGGAACCTTAACTTTGAGTGAAACAGTTTGAATAGTACAGTTACTGTTTGAAAAATTGAGCTTTGTGGTGATTTTAAAATTACATGCTCAACAGATACAGGCAATCATCTTTCCCGTACACATTTGTGTTGTTACAGTTTTACACAGAAATGGTTATAATTCACTGCTTATTATGCATAGCTACATAAAACATGGACCAGCCTGGAGAAGAGGAGGCTCTGGGGGGAGCCTCCGGCACCTTCCACTCCCTGAAGGAGACCTGAAGTAGAGCTGGAGAGGGGCATTTTAGAAGGGCCCCTAAGTGACAGGATAAGGGGGAATCTCTTTAAACTGAATGAGAGGTTTAGATTAGATATTGGAAAGAAATTTTTTACTACGAGGGTAGTGAGGTACTGAACAGGTTGTCCAGAGAGGTTGTGCACTCCCCATGTTGAGTTGATCAAGACCATTGGAATTCTGAGCACAACCTGGTCTAGTGGAAGGTTCCCTGTCCATGGCAGAGGATTTGAGCTAGATGATCTTTATTATCCTTCCAACCCAAACCATTCTATGATTCTATGGTTCTCTTATTTTTATATTATTTTTGTGTTGTTTTGCTATCTGGACATTTTCTATCATTTTTGTTAAAAAATGGAAACTTCACAGAGAAATTTATCTATAAAGCATAGTGCTTATTTAATAAGAAACTACTTTTTTTTAATTACTCTTGAGAAGGAAGGTAATGTGCTTTCTTTTTCCCTAGATACTTACTTATATGATGAAAATTAACAGAAGGCTTTAACTTTGTATTGCATTTCAGCATTACATATTCCCTATTTCAAATATGATTTATACAAAATCAACCCAGTATTTTCATCACTCTTTTTTTTTTTTTTCTGATAGATCAGGAAAAGCATCCATAAGGTAGCTATTCTAAATTACTGCAGTTAAACTGACAGTGTACTGAGTGGTCTTGAAAAGACTTTTTTTTTCCATTTTTTTTCTTTACTGAAGTTCAAAGTATATATATTAGATGCTCAGCCATGCAAGTCCTTGAGATTACCTTACATTAATTTTTCATGTTTAAGTGAGTAAGTTCTTAAAAAATTGATAGTCTCTTTTTTGCCTACACCCGTATTAAAGTAGACATCTTTGTTACACAGTCATGTACTTATGCTGACTTAAATCAGTTCAGGATTTTACTGGGCACATGGCTGTATCATTCCTAACTTCCATGTCCAGAAAATTGTACAACAAAGTGCATTTAAGGTTACAGATGACACAAAATAATGAAGTTTGGTAAATACTTTGCATTTCTGTTTATTCATACTCAAAATGTTTCTGGTATTAAAAAAAACATGAAAAAAAATTAGTTTTGTTGGTCCAGTTCCAATCAAGGAAAGATCTTTGTGCATCCCAACCCATCACTGCACTACGAGGCAGAAACAAAGCGTCACCAAAACAGTTGAAGAAACAGCTCAGGAAGAAATAAACCACTGAGACAGGGAAGAAGCACTGCATCAGCATTTTAATAACTTTAAAAGATATGATGATTTTTTGCATGAATTTTAGATTACTCAACTCTTTCTCTGGCAAGGTGTTAAGGGTCATGTTTCTGCTAGGCTATACTGTTCCAGCATGGGTTTGTGTTAGATTTTCCTTAGGATAACATTCATAAACTAAACAGTAGTAACTGAAAAGCATCTTACAGGATGCAAAGGCTTAATTGATATGTGATACCTTTAAAATATCTGTGAAAAAAACTGGCAAAATATCATAATTTTAGTTCTCTTTCTTAATACAAAACCTGTTTTTTTGTAGCTCTTCACTGAATTTATGATAGCTTAAGGATGTGGCATGGGTGTCATATTTGCCAGAAACCAATACTTTCCCTGTATTATATAATCTCTGTGAAAAGCTTCAGGAAGGGGCAATGTATATTTTCATTTTATGATGATAAATACATCTGTCACAGCAAAGCTTTAAATTGTATAATTCAGTCAAAGGGCTATGGCTCAGGAGTTTGTCTAGATCCCACACCATGAAGCATGGTGGTAGAAGTGTGGGAGTTACAGAGAAGAAAGCAACTGTTCAGCAAAAGCTGCAAAGTCAGCTGGACAGCAGCATCCAGCGTGTGTTAATATTCCTATGTTAATATGCATGTTGTACTTTTACCCAGTTGTTTTGAGACTGAAAATGCAATCTGAATTTCCAGCATCGTGGAGGATGAGAAATGATTCACAAAAGGGAAATCATAATTGCATAAAGTTGTTTGTTTTTACTTTTTCTGATTATCTGGTTTTTAACAGGAAGATTTAGATTTCCTTGTTTGGTAGATTTTTCTTTGAAGATAAATTCTTTCAAAAAAAAATGTTTTACCATCTGCCATCATAATTTTTCTGGAGCTGGTCAACTACATTTCACTTTCAGCTAAATAATTAATTTACAAGTTGAAACGTGTCTTATCCCATTTATTCAATGATCTGTGAAGCCCTCATGT
The DNA here is from genome assembly GCA_013186435.1 of Turdus rufiventris. Classification (NCBI taxonomy): domain Eukaryota; kingdom Metazoa; phylum Chordata; class Aves; order Passeriformes; family Turdidae; genus Turdus; species Turdus rufiventris. Next base: position 395,528 of record PYHW01010435.1, on the reverse strand, counting down.
TTTAAAGGACATATAAAAAATCATACAACACTTAATATTTCACTAACTGGGATTTAAAAAACAGCAAACCAACATAGGTTATAAAATCCTCCTACTAGTCTGGTCTTTTATTACATTTTTCTCTACAAAGATAGCAGTGTTATAAAACATTTTGTTGAAAAAGTACAATAAAAGTACTAAAAAGAAAGTAGTGTAGCCTCTGTCTCTGTCTGCGATAGTCACATAAGAGACGTTATTTTCACTTACCAAATACATTCTCATGATACTGCAGAATTTCAGGTCAGACAAATTGGTGTGAAAATCATGGCACTATGATTTACTGATGCCATATAAGCATTTAAACCTTGTAATTTCTGTGTCTATAGTTTAAAGTTTTGATCATTCTAGCGTACTATTGCACAAAATGATGGAAAAGAAAAAAGCAGTGGAAATAATAATGAAGATATTATTATTAATAATACTTTTAAAAGTAATTTTTATTTTTAAGGTAATAGAATTTATTATGTTAGTGATTTATTTCACAAAATGGAAAAATACGTAGGATAATAGTTGCAGAGGATTTACAAATACTGTGTAGTAATAACTTGTACAATTTTTAACAAATGAAACGGAACCTGATCCCATCACACATCACAGATAAAAACTGGCCTCTGCATTCAGAGGTTTACTTTCTCCTTCACAAGCGGAAAGTTTGCTAGTAATGTTCTGTCTGTCCGGAGCTCATAGTAGTAGTGTGCTTGATCTGCAGTTCAAACGCATCATTACCTTATTCTATATATGACTTAGATCCATTAGTATTTGGGAATCTATTAATTATACTGAACATTCTAGTGCTGGTTCCTTGACCCAGCACTTGTTCTTGCACTTTTCTGAATCTGTCACTTATTTCCTGATGTCTCACTATTAGTGACTGTGAAAATCTGACTAGTATTTGTTCTCTTTAGTTTTTTTTTATTTTCTCAGGTTTTGTCTGCATCTATCTGAATTCACCTAATTAATTGCTCCTATACTAAGTTTTTGATACTATTTAATTTTTGTCCCTTCTTTGCCTGTTTCTGGTCTAATAGCATTATTCTTGTTCAGATGCACTACTTGGATTTCAAGTGTGACAGGATGGTGACAGCTATCATCTACCACTTGCAAAGCACAAACAAAATAATGAATAAATAATGAAAAGCTTTTACCTGGAAGCATGTGAGGTCACTGAGCAAATTCATATTGCCATGAAAGTAGCACATGTCAAAGACTTTTGATGTCCTGTGGTGAGAAGAAATATAAAATAGAATGCAGACCTAATTATTTCAAGAAGGTGTATGCATAACCTTATTTAGCTTATTTAAATATAGAATAATGACTGAGGATCCTCTTTTGAGGCTTAAAAGAGCTTTGATTTTGTAATAATCCATTATAAGATCAAGTTAAATTGTAGTACTTGATACTTGTTCAATATGTTGACACTGGAATGCATTTTGAGTGCAAGGATGTAAGCCATTTCCTAAAACGACAAAACAGATGCTATTGTCTGATTCCAGCTGTACACGTATAATTGCAGCAGTAGTTAATTGTAAAAGAATTGCTTTCTAACTGAAATATTGAACTAATATTTTTCTTCTACTTTCAGTGTCCTGAGTTATTAATTCCAAATACAGAGAATCTAAATATATTTATTTGTACTGTTTCTGCTTGCATATTAAACATATAGGAAAAATTATTTCAACTTTATACATGGTATCACTACAAAAAGAAAAAACCTTTTAAACAATTTTTTGAGGGTTTTTTTAGATAGTTGTATTTTTGGGTTTTTTTCAAAGGACTTTACTTATGCTGTTAGTGGAGTTTATTGGGCAAAGTCTATTTGTCAAAATACTTTAAAACTGAGATTATTAAAATATATCTTAATTACATAGTGTGAATTTAAATGTTGCTAGTATTTTATTTAGGGAAGACATCCTATAGAATACTTCCTACTTGCATATTCTGTGTGCTGCATACACCCATTAACCAGAATAGGTTACACTGAATAAATAACACTTCTTTCCTTAAAAATATAATTTATTTTTTATATATAGACATGAAATACTACTTGTTAAAGTACAGCGCTGTCTTCTTTATTAATTGTGTTTTTTCAAGCTTTTTCAAAGTTATCCTATAATCCCAAACTCTTTGTCTTCCTCCCACATGCACGTGGTGTTGCTTTACTCTTGTATGAGGTTGACTGATCACAGCTGTGGGAGAGAGGAGAGGGAAAACTGTGCAGAGTGCTATCATAATACATTCATTCTATAGAAAGAGACAGAACAGCACCTTACACAGACACAGCTTTTGTGGTGCCTTTGTATCAGTGATGTTAGTTAAGTAGCTGTGTCTTTCAGGTGCAGCAAGAGGGCTAGAAAATACGAAAACCACTGCAAACAGTGAATAATGTTATATCCTTGATTGTTAATAGAGAAGTAGGTATACATACTTAGAGTACTTGTGTTGAATAGCAAGGTAGCAATGACTGTTCAGTTCTTTCACTACACACATAATGTGATGTGAGGAATGAAATCAGAAGTGCAGTTCTGCTCCACATAGACTTTTATGTGGTCTTGTAATTGATACTAGGTCAGATAAAAATATACAGCCATTACCATGCTAGAAGAGATCAGAAGCACTCGCTGAAGAAAACATTCCTGAGAATGTTTAAGAGCAGGTTCTCTTGCTTCTTTAGCTTACTTCTGAGATATTGTCTTGCAATTTAGTTAATTGATATTAACATACAACCTGTATATCCCTTTTGAATAGGCATTTTGCCTATTCGTTCGGGTAGGTAAAGGATTCAATACTTGTGTTTACTGTTTTCTGGATTTTTTATGTGTACTTCATTTGGAGGTGGGAGGGAATTGAGGAATGAATTCCATTGGATTAGTACAGATATTTTGAACTACAGTTGAATGTCAAAGCAGAATAGTAGAAGTATTAAAAAAGTATGGGCAGTTACAGTATTGGAAGATTATTAGAATTAGGTTTTTTGTTAGTGCTTAATGTAGCTGATACACACAGGTATTATCAGTGCAATAGCTTTTACTACGTCATGCTTTCATATACAATGTTTTCCTCAGAATTCTTGTGCTAATAAACTTTACAAAATGCTTCTATGGTAGTAGATTGGACAAAGGAGGGTACACTGATATATATATACAATGGTGGCTAGTGTGATTGTTCTTTGAAACAGTGAGATCATGGTTCAGCTCAGCACACATTTCTCTGGCTGACTTCATAGAATATTTTGTGACGAAGACTAGCTTCAAGAATTTAGCTTCAGAGTGAAGGGAAGTAATCATAATTAGAAATTACAGGGGCCATGAAATTTTCATTTAAAAATATTTTAAATAACATATAAATATGTTAATTCCACTTTGCATAAATGAGACCCATCAGTTGTATAGCAAGTTTTGTCAAGATTTTGTGTTGTAAATATTTTCATTTAAATCCTACAGTGTATATGATACTGACATGTGAGTATTTTTAAATGACTGTTTTTGCACTATGGAAGCATATAAATCAAAAAGCTATGAGCAAAATTTTTGCTTATGTATTCCACTAGGTTAAATATTACAGTAATTTCATGACTATAAGGCGCACCCTTTTGACTAAAATTTTCCCTCAAACCCGGAAGTGCGCCTTATAGTCTGGTGCGCCTTATCTGACGTACAAAGTTCGGAAAATTGCGAACCCGGAAGTGCGGTCTGCAGACTGAGCCAGGACCCGCGGGAGCTGCGGCCATGCGGGGGGAGTCAGGAACTGCGGGAGCTGTGGCTGCCGGGTGGGGGAAACTGGGAACCGGCGCGGCTGCCGGCAGGGAGAAGCGGGGGGAAGTGGCGCGGCCGTGGGGAAGCGCCAAGAAACGCCATGGGGAAACACCAAGAAGCGCCGCGGGAAAGCTCCAAGAAGCGGTGAGAAAGTACCACGGAAAAGCGGCCAAAAAGCTTCGAAAAATCACCGCAAAAAAGTGGCAATAAATCGCAGCGAAAAGCCGCTGAAAAGTGGTGAAAAATCGCCACGAAAAGCTGCCGAAAAGCAGCGAAAAATCGCGGTGAAAAGTCACCGAAAAACGGCAAAAAATCGCTGCCAAAGAGTGGCGAAAAATCACCGTGAAAAATAGCAGCAAAAAGCGTCGAAAAATCGCCGCGAAAAAGTGGCGAAAAGTTGCAAATTGAGAACCTACCTTTAATTCGCTACTTTGTTTGTGCCGCGCAGCTCCTCACTGCAAAAAAATAGTGCACCTTATAGTCCGGTGCGCCTTATCTGAGCTACAAAGTTACAACTCTCGGGGGGTGCGCCTTATAGTCCAGTGCGCCTTATGGTCGTGAAATTACTCTATTAGATTTCCTATGTCTTCCTCCACAATTCCTATGGGTGTATGTAACTCAGGAGACAGAAACATCTCAAATTCGGCATTTGAGGCATGCAAGAATAACATAAGGCATGTCCTGAGGCACTTCTGTGCAGTTGTTCTTGCCATTCAGGCAGATCAGGAAAAGACAGCGGCTAAGATGAGAGTGAGACACATTTGCTTGCTTCAGTTACACAGTTTATGCAGAAAACACTGTTCCAGTGCTCCAGACTGTGGGGTGTACACATGAGTGTGAGACAGAGAACTTCTATAGGCAAGGTAAAGCCCTCTATGATATTTCCATTAATTTCATTAGTAAACACGAGGTAAAGTGAATTGCAAGTTTGCCACTGTGGAGTGGTGAAATCAGGAGAAGCATTATGTACTCCTGTTATTATAGGCAGTCTGTAAGTGAAAGAATCAATACAAGGCATAGCGTTTTATTAAATCTGGAGTTTTGCTTTACTGCTGGGCAGAGTAATGCTGCAAAATTCAGGCACTACTTTAAATCCAGTACTCTGGGGAGTAGTCTCATACCCATTTGTAGATCTCCAAAAAAAGTTGAGTATATTTATTTCTTGTCATTTCAGTCAAGCATGATCCACGTAGCTAATTCTAAAAATTTTAGTTTTATATAAGTACAGTAATTTCACGAATACAAGCTGCACGGAGTGTAAGCCGCATTCCCGATGTGTCGGCAAAATTCATGTCTTTGTCCATACACAAGCCGCACCCGATTATTAGCCGCTCTGTTGTTGTCAGCGAGGACCCGCGTGCAACAAAGTTGCCAAATAGTAACAATGGCGGGATGGCGGCGTTTACTGGCTCAGCTCGGGCCGTGAGGGCTCGGGGCTGCCGACGGGGCCAGGTGGCCCAGCTTGCCAATGCCGCTTGGTGGGGCTGCTCGGGGCCGGCCGCCGCCGCCGCTGGGCTTGCTCGCCCTGGCCCGGCACTGCGCCGCAGTGGCAGGGGGCATGGAGCCCGCTGGCACCCGCGGCGGCAGGAGGAGGGGACGGAGCCCCCCACCGCTCCCGTGGCAGCGGCAGGAGGAGGGGAAGGAGCCTGCCCGCTCCCGTGGCAGGAAGGGACAGGAGCCTGCCTGCTCCTGCGGGGGTGGCGGCAGGTGAGGACGGGAGCCCACCGCCTCCCCCCCAGGCTGCGGGCATGGCAGCATGGAGCCCCCGCCTTCCCCCAGGCTTCGGGGCCAGCAGAAAGGAGGCCCCTTCTCTTCCCAGGGCTGCACTGCCTGAAGGAGGGAACTCCCCTGCCTTCCCCCCTGCTGTGCTGCCAGCCTCACCCACCGTGAAACAGAGTAGCCAATGTGTAACAATCGCCTAAAGCCGGGTTTTACTGGCCGGTGCTGGACTTGGCACCCTGGCTGTCACTTCTGGGATTGGAAATACCAGAAAATTATTAGCCGCCCCTGAATGTAAGCCGCATTTCCAGTGTGGGACCAAATTTTTAGTCATAATGGTGTGGCTTATAATCATGAAATTACTGTATTTCTTCTTCCTCCCTGTTTTCTAATTATGAATGAGAGTGACAGTGAGTCTTCGGATAAAACAGCAGCTTCAAGCAGGTAGAATTTTTCATTGCAGTGCATTGAATGTGAGAACTCAAAGTCTAATTTCTTCGTCGGTGTTATTTTTAACAAGAGATTGAAGAAACATTTTGTGTTTATTTTCTGCCTGGACAATACTTACACATTAAAGTAGTGATCATTTTACCATTCTATAAAATTTCAACCAGTTGGTTCCATAGAGAATGAACACAGAATCAATGCCAAAATGTTCTCTATTCTTAAAAAATAGAGTATTTGCCCAATTACAAGAGAAATAGTATTCATTAAACTTGCAATAATTGTACAGTTCTGAAAATTAAAAAAGGTGTCCAAAATATGTATTGAACTGATTAGAATGCAATATATCTCATCAAATAAATGCAGTTCCAGTTCCATCTTTAATTATAGAATTGTCTTGTACACATGGTTCCAATGCACTTCTATGAAAGATACCATGAAAAAAATAATCAAAAGTGGTTTCCTATATGTATGAGCTACTTACAGCCCTTTGCAACTGTTTTAACTTACAGAAATTCTGAAAACAATCTGTTATTTTGTTTTGCTTTGTTTTTTTTTTTTTTTTTTTAATAACTTCAAAATTCAGCATGGGGATAAACCACGACAATGACCACCCATCCTGTGCAGATGGTGTCCATATCATGTCTGGGGAATGGATTAAAGGACAGAATCTTGGGGATGTCTCATGGTCTCAGTGCAGCAGGGAAGATCTGGAAAGATTTCTCAGGTATATAATTCAAGAAAACAACTCTTACTGTATGTAATTTAGAAATAGATGCAATTATTATACTGAAATAATTTTTCATTTTTTTTACTCCTGTGGGATATTTGTTTTACAAAATCCATCAAAATATTTTAAATCATCACAGTCTAATGTTAGATTTATTCTAATCTGTTTTAATCAATTACATAGATTTTTATGTTTTCATGCCTTAATGTATATGATTATACTTTTATATATTTAAATAGACATTTTATGTATGTCACTGTGTTTATATTAATATGCTGTTTACTGAAATGTTTGGCCACCAAAAACTTAATCCATCAAGTTAGTTTTACGCTAAAATGTTGTCCAGCACTTTTCTGAAATGTTGCTCAATTATATGGTCTTTCTGCAAATGCACAATAACAGAACACATTAACTTACACCAAGCATAACTTAGTTTATACATGAGCAGCACCCCAATGCTGATGAATTAAAAAACTGTAATTGTCCATATATTTAAAATATTTTATGCAAGTTTAAGTCGGCATGGCAATCAGACCCTCAGATTGCTCAGCATATGAATCTCTGCATATTACCAGGTCAAAGGCCAGTAACTGTCTGGTACAGACAAATCCTCAGAGCCTCAATTCTGTGATTATTCCCTCTAAGCTCCCAGGAATGACATACACTGCAGATGAGCAGTGTCAGATTCTTTTTGGACCAACTGCTTCCTTTTGCCAAGAAATGCAGGTAAGGCTGTGTCTGTACTTCAGAGAATGCATCTACCATCTAATTCTTGTGTGGGAGTAGCTTTTGTATATCTGTTTGATGGAACGAGAATATAGCACCTTTGAAGTGAGAATTTTACGTGTGCTTTCCAAAAATTAATATGCCCATATTCATTGGTTTATCTTGTGAGTCTTGCTTTAGGTCTCTAAATATCCTGAAATATGTTTTATTGATACTTCCCTTGTACTTTAGAAACAGAAGATGCCACAATTTTAAGACACCTTGTTGCAGCAAGTTTAATATTTGTCATTTATTATTTAGGTTCCATTTTATTATAGTTTGGGTACTGAACATCCATTTCTGACCTTCAGAAGATTATACTGTGCCTTTACACACTGTGAGGAATAATAATGGTGTTAGCTGGCCTCTCTGCACCTCCCAGGAGGCATCTTTGAACCCAGGCAGAGCTGTACAGTGCCATGACAAGAGGAGTTCCACTACTTAAGTCAGTTTACTGACCTTCATTTGTGCCAGTATGAAACATTGTCACTATACAGGCTTAAAAAAATATGTTAACAACATTGAACAGCTCTTCATAATTTTATAAGCTATTATTAGTAGACATCTGATTGAAGAAGCAGTTTAAGAATGATTTTTACAGAGAAAAGTCAATCTTTTTTAACATCAATGGGAGAGACTAGACATACTGGATGTCCTTAAGACGCTAACCAAGGCAAGATGGGAAGATGATATACAAAATATATAAAGAGCATAGAGTATGGATTGGTAGTGCAGGGACTAGAGGAAATGTGAAATAAAATTTCATCAGAATCAGTGGGCACATAGCCTGAAAAGGTTAGGAGTACCAAATAGGAAAATGTAACCCCTTTCTCCTTTAGTTCATCAGTTCTATTCCTGCTTTCAGTTTGGACATAGTACTATTTCTTCAGAGACTTTCACTTAAACTAATCTTTATCTAAAAGATTCACAAAGGAAACACTGCAGTACATGTATGGCTAAGGCATGCTGATAGTGGTAGAGTTGAAGAGAAAAGGAAAAACAGCCATAGTTTAATGGAATTTGTTTTAGCTGTCTAACTGAAAACATTTTTATTCTGTATATGAACAGTAAATATCAATGTCACCATTCTACAAATATTCATTATTTCCTAGTGCTTTTTAATAAATTTGAACCTGTTTCTTGCTTTTCAGTACATTCCTTTCAATTGAAGGATGTAATTTCTGTTTTTCACTCTAGAAGCCTATTTTGAATAACAAAATGATAATGTGTTTAGCATTTCTTGTAGGTCTTCTTTAACAATTCTCAAAAGTAAGTGGAGAAAGAGATAAATGTAATGATTATCTGTTGCATAATACATGAATATGCTTTTCATTTTCCTGGATGAATCCCCTTCATATTACCTTTCTTTTGTTCTTATTCATATATTTAAATTCAGATAGTCAAGTTGTCCTATGCCTGTCGTATTTTTTTCATGGTGAATCTCCTTCTTTTGAGATCCCATCACTGGGGTTTCTTTGGTTGACATTATTATTTTAGAAATATTAGGAAATTAAATTCAGTGACTATTACTGAAGTAGTGTTTAACTGTTTGGACAGAGATTACTTAGATTCTAGGTCCCCATAGCTAATTGTCCATTTCTAGTACTCTTCAGTCATGTTCCCTTCTTCTGGAATTCTACATGTAAGAGGACATCTATCAGCTAAGTCGCTTGTTTCCAGCTAAATAAATACATCTTCTTTTTCCTACGTAGACGATCATTGCTTTATATTAATATTACATATTTATATTAATTTAACTGTAATGTTAAAATAGTAGCATTACTATGCCATTTAATATTATATTTAGTATAGTAATGCTAATTAGTAATATTGTAATTTAAATCCAAGTATAATGTGAGTTTGCTGTGAAGAAAAAATGTAGTAATAAGGCAAGATAATAAAAAAGGCCTATGTTTGTTTCAACTATTCTTTTTTTCTTGACAAACTGCAATTTAATTTTACTTCTCGTCACAAAAGCAAATGTGTTACTTGATGATCTTATGGTCTTAAAAGTTAGAAAAAGAGAGAAGAGATCAAAGGGAAGAACCTTTTGCAGTTCTTCCAAAATCCTCTGCAAAACTGGTAACCCTGAACACTGAAATTGTATAAGGAAATATTGAGCCAAGAAATTATTGTAATGAATTTTTAAGAACCTTAGATCTATCTGAAATGAATAAATGACATGAAGGACAAAACTGAGAAAACGTGGTGAGACTAGTGAGGTAGAAGAGAATTTTTCCAAAACTTCCTTCCTGACCTCGGTATAGTCACCATGTTGATTTTCTTCTGTGTTCTTTTATCTGGAAGCAAAATTTACACTCTTATCTTCCTCCCAACAGGAAAAAAAAATTCCAAGAAACTTGATCCTCAGTTTCTAGACAGGAAGAGCTACTTACAGCAAGCTTAGGCATTATATTCAGATCTCCTTCTTTTGTTCCCTGCTGTGGGTCTTAAATTCTTAAGTTTACTGCTAGTCCAACTAGATTTAGAATTTCTAAATAATAGAAATAGCATTTCTATGGTGAAGGGGAAACTCGGAGCAATGGATAGAGCACAGCCAAGAGGATAAGGAAGTTGTCCTTCTTTTACATTTTTTTCCCTATATATGAAAAGAAAGGGAAAAAAAAATACCATTGGAATTCAGCTAGAACCAAACCATTTAAACTTTCCAGAAATCTTTCATCAGTTCTAGCACAGGGACATCATCTGACTGTGAAGCGCTGTTACTCAGTAGCTAATTTTATCATCTTCTTCAGGAATAAAAAGTAAGAAGTAGCAAATACATTGAATCTAACATTGCAAATAATTGCATTTTACTAATATGAAGATGACTCAAATTTCTCTATGTTGATTGTACAAATTATTGTGGTTATCACTGGAGAAACCAACATTTAGAAGACCTTTCTAAATTGAACATGGTGTTTCATTAGTTACTTTATTAATTTATTACAATAATTATTTAATTATGCATGAGTAACCAATGAATATTCTGTGATATCCAGTCTAGTTCCTTTAATCTCTGTATAGTCTGTCCTACTCTGCCAGTAACTGAAAGTTTATTATGGTTAAATTTGTTGTCTGCAGGCCAGGAAATGAGAGAAACACACTCCTCAAAGGTTCATTTAAATGTCACTAAATCCAACAATTTATAGCCCAGAATATTTTGGACATGTTCTACTTGCTGAACTGTTCATGCACTTCAGTAAAACTGTGTGACAGATAAATTATGAACTATGTCACTACATTTTTTGAGACTGGAAGATTATTTAATGAACAGAGTTCCATGCAGTCTTCTACATTAAGCAACTGTATTTCATATGTAACAGCTATTCAAGAAAGCAATTGAGTAATGATGAAAAATATTCTTAATTCTACAAATATCAATCAATAGTGCATTTCTGCTGAGGTATAATTTTCTACAATTGTTATTACTGAGGAGTATTTTAGGAATGCACTTTACAGTCACAATACATGGCAACCTCTGAGAAATACTACTGATACAGATTGTACTCCCTTGCTATCAAAAATTCGTCTTTATTATTTAATTTAATGAATGAAGCAAAGAGCTGAAGGAACCACTGTATTTTCCTAAGTGAGGCCCTCTCACTCCCCTTTCATAAACGGTGACTTTATTTTTTCCTTTTCATCTTTATTTCAAAGACTTTTTTTTCATATCCTAGGCAAAATTTTTTGGACCCTAGAAAACCATGAGTGGATCTCCAGGTTCAAGATTTATATTGTGTCTCCATCATTACCTTGTAAGGGAGCCAAGTTTGCTTTTATGCCCATGATGTCTCATGCAAGAATCAATTAGATCCTAACATTGTTTCACATAACAGGTAGTGACATCATGGCCCAGAAGTAGTTCTTGATGATTAAAAGGCATTGTAAAATTTGACAATTTAATGCAATTTGTTGGACTATTAAATATTGGTTTTTAAGATTAAAGTCCAGGATGTGAATGCTATCGGGTCAGTTCCACTAAAACAGTTCTTGTCATAACACAGCTGTGATCTTTGCAAAGAAGTAGGAGACTGGTTATATTTCATGGTGATTTTTAAGGCATTTCAGGGAATGATCACAATAGAAAGAACAAAAGTAATGGAAATATTATAGTTCTGGTGAAATATCTGTCCTCATCTCTAGCACTACATTTTAAACAATCTTGACTTTGCACAAATACTGTTCTAAAATTCCCTTTTTGTCTCTGGTTATTCCTCTCAACTGAAATTTCTTTTCATATGCTTACATGACTGGAAATGTATCCTTCTGCTTCACACAGGCCTGCCTCACTGTTTTAATTAAATAGACAGAAAGAAACACAAAACCCCCACAAAACTCCAAAGCTGGAGTGACTTCTGTAATACATTGGGATTTCCATGTTTTGTTTTACAAGCTTTTGCTGTTAAAAACTCATGACTAATACATTCTTTCAAAAAAAAGTCCTTTGTGTGTGCTTGGTGGTATTTTGTTTTCCAGTGTACATGCAAACGAATATTTTACAGATTGTGAAGACTCTAATTATAAGTCAATTATAAGTTTTTTTTTATAATCTCCAAAGTCTATTCCTTCCCTTGGCTCATCTGAAAAGCTGTGATGGCTGTTGAACTATACTTATCATAGATAACTGGTAAACCTTTGTGAACGTTAGCTTAGCTATCATTATTTTGGCTGAAGAAAGATTCTTTTCAGAGTAGTAAAATCCTGGCATAGAAATATGTGCCCTAATTTTGAAGTGACTCTAAAATTGACAATGGCCTCCAGATTTATGTTAACTTTAAAATCAGTCCAGATCTGCTTCATTGCAGGTTGCTAATGAAAAACCCATATTGTGTGTTAGGGACTTCCCCTGGCCTTATACAGAAATCTTTAAATGTCAAAATTTAGATGCTGACAGCATCTCCATATCTCATACCTCTGGAACTGAAATACAATCTGGACAGTAACTAAAGGGTCTATATGTGATTTGACTGAAATGAAAAGCCCAGGAAAAAAAACCTTACAAGTAAACCCCAATTTTAGTTATTCCATACCTTCTTTTTCTTGGCTTGGGGAATTTTAAAGTCTGCTAATATTGAGTGCTTATTTTAGCAGTTGGTGAAGTGAGGGTTTTTAGAACACAGTTCACTTAAAGCTCAAAGTAGTTTCTATCTGGGGAAGTTAGATCATGGTTCGTAGGGAGGTGGTGTGCAAATATTTGTAGAAACATGCAGATGTAGAAAATACAAATTAGCAAGCAAAGGGTGTTGATTTGATTTTCTTGACTTAGATTACACGGTTCAAGTACGTCTATGTGTTTAGGAACCCGAAATACCCAAAATCCTGTAAATCTGACTTAATGCCTCGTGATACTTAGAACAACTGTTTGTTTGATTTGTAATGAACTATGTTATAAGCCATTCTGCAATCATATATATGAAATTAAAAGTACAATCAAAGTGTTTTGAGGGGAAAAAAACAGGATCATATACTTAAAAGAGAAAATTTGCCTGTATTTTTTGAAATCTTGGATAAATATGGATGGCTTTTCCACCGTTGTATTCACTTACAAATGATGATTTAAAGATATGAAAAAGAATGTATTAGGACCATTAAATTAACATATATTTTTTATCGTGCTTGCAACACCTCCTCTCTTCTGATCTTTCTTGCCTCTCTTTGGGCAGTATACATTGTGGAGGATCACTGTGCATATGCAGTAATACTCAGGCCACAGTTCAGCCCCATCTCTTCACTTCCACATGGTTTATTGTTAAGGAGGAACAGAGAGCAAATAGAATGCAGTCCTGACTGAAAACCATGGGAGAAGGAGGACTTTTAGAGAAAAATAGGGAAAGCTGCCAGGGAAATTCAGGAAATGTGAGCCAGCATCCTGCAAGGCTGGGCTTTCTTTTGAGTAAAGTAAAAACTCTTTTGTTCTGATGCTTCAGAGGGCTTTTCTTTCCATCTCTAAAATTCATGGCTGAGTTGCACCGTTGTCATCTCCCTTTTCTCTTTCCAGCAAAAATATTTCATTTCTCAGGTGTCTTCTTTGTGGAGATCAAGTTCGATGGCTTTTGGATTTTTTTTTTTCTGAGTAATAAATGAATTATAGAGGAAATGTGCATCATTGAAGAGCATGACAAACAAGAGGGTTCTGGAAGTCTTACAGAAGCATGATTAGTCTAAGCAGGCTCTGCCCACTTGGGTTTTTTTGCATGTTGAAATGTATTTCAGTTCCATCAAACTAGTAAATGTTGACAACATTAGTGGACTGCACGCAGAAAGTAATTTTGCATGATAGATTTTGTGTTTACTCTATTTGGTTTTCAGCATGTCATTTGCACTGGGTTGTGGTGTAAGGTGGAAAGTGAGAAGGAGTGCAAAACTAAACTGGATCCACCAATGGATGGAACAGACTGTGACACTGGAAAGGTATGCCTCTAGTGGAAAAGCAGTATAAATTATACTGAAAATCTAACATTTAAGGAAACAAACAGAATAGATCTTTGCGCTTCTTTAGAGTTCCTACTTCCTTAATTATCATAAAAATAAATTACAGGTGAATGTATTATACATGATATATTTTAGAATTTACATACAAAAAGAAGATCATTTCCCTAAAACCAGTGAATTTTTAAAAGGTCAGCCAAAACCACAGATGTTTTAATATTTACACTGTTTTATTTCAAATTCTTTCTCATTTTGTATCATATTTTTGAATAGAATGCAGTTTTTCCTCTTCCAACTGTAAATAGAAACTTAAGCTTTCAAAGAGTTCTCAGCTATGATTTAAGATTTTAGAAATAGTCTCTAGGAATCTCAAGGAATTGATACAGATTATTGTTAAAATCTTTCAGGATAAATTTTGTCAAGAAATATTTGTAGTGTTACTGAATGTAAAAGAGTGACAAATCACATTATAAGCATACCATCACAGACAATTTAAGTCATCACCCAATTAAATTAAAATTACATAAATTGTCCTTCAAGAGCCTTCCAGTTAAAATTGTTTGTAATCTTTGTATATGTATATATAGATAGATATAGATATAGATATAGATATATGTATATATATGTCTCTAAATGATATAAGTAACCTCAAACAGAAAACAGAGAAAGAGCATACATATGTCTTGAGATTTTCAAGATACTGTGCTGACAGCCATATCCCACAGGAGTGATTTACTTTTTGAGTCACATTAATTCACAAGAACTCTGATTATTCTCCTAAAATCAAATCAATCAATTAGTACAAAATGTTCAGATAATATGATTTTATGTGCTAAAGGAAACCCAGGTTGTATTTCTGTTCATATCTCTAAAATAATGACAATTGCTTCAGTATTTTTATTCTGATAAAGTTTGTAGTTGATATTATCTGAAGTCAATATCTGGAAAGTAAGGGGCATGATAACATTTGATATCACATTTTTTATATAGTGGCTGGCCTGCCCATGCTATGGAATAAGAAAGAAGAATCTTTTATGATGATTACCCAGAACTGTAATTAAAACAGCTCATTGAGCCAGGCTATAGAAATAACTTATTTCTGTATAGCAGTAAAAAAGTAAGCAGATATCACCAAAACATTGCAGGGGATAAGAATGAATTATTATTCTTGTTTGCTTTATTATCTGTCTGAGATGAGGATTAGGTTACACAAATCACTTGCTTTGGGGTTTTTTATTGGTATTATGTAGATAAAGTATTGTCTTCTGCTCCTCTTGGGATCTTATGAAGGGATGGAAATGTAATTTTCATAGCTTGTCCTACTTGAATGGGGTTTGAGTCAAGGATTTATAAAAATCCCTTAGACTGTGCAGAGGGCAGATGCTATCTCAATCGAAAAATCCGTATTTTGTCTGAAGCAATAACTTTAAATGTGTATGAGCATTACTGGTTTGAAACGTCCAAGAGCATTACAAAATTTATAGTTTACGGTTGTAAATCTAATATAAAGGTGGAACCACCCTACATGAAGACTTTTTAAAAGTGGAATAATTATGCCTTCATGGTGATGTGATGATTTAACAGAGAAAATTATGATCAAGTGATCAGTAAAGACCAGTTTCAAACTGTAGGTGAAAAGGTTACTGGATAAAGATTTGGCATGGACACTATAAGTTACAGAA
The DNA here is from genome assembly GCA_013186435.1 of Turdus rufiventris. Lineage (NCBI taxonomy): Eukaryota > Metazoa > Chordata > Aves > Passeriformes > Turdidae > Turdus > Turdus rufiventris. Next base: position 379,965 of record PYHW01010435.1, on the reverse strand, counting down.
GTGTGTTCTAAAGGAAACAGAAGTCTTTATCAACTATATTAGTGACACCTTTTCTTTTGCTGTAAATACAAGACTTGTTTGTGAAGTCTGTTATTCATTGATAGAAGTGATTCACCAACAGTTCAGAATGTAAAAGGGAATTAGTTAAATTACTGATTTTAATGGCATTAAGTTATCATTTTCTGTTTTGTAATTGCTGAATCATTGCATCATGAAATTGTTCAGGCTGGAAAATATCTCTACTTCCTAATATATTTGACAGATACTAAATTAGTATATTTTGATAAAGCACTAATTTCTGCAGAGTTTGCGATGATTTGTACAAGACATGGACGTAGGTTACAGAGCATAACAATAGCAATTGGATATTTTTTGGGGTGAGAAATTGCACTTTTCCTGGGAAATGATATATGCATGCAAGATCATTGAATTTATTATTACTATTTTAATAAATGCCAGAAATATTCTGGACTTTCTCACAACCAGCTTTTTGAAGCTTCCATTTTATCTCTGAATACAAGAGGTGAATAAAATCTCATTTTCTCCATTACTTGTAATATATCTTTTTACTGAAATTGTCACTGGATAATGAGAGACAATGAAGTTCCTGCTGGTGGGAACTGTCATGCTGAAGCAAGCAAGTCCTGAGAACAGCCTTAGACACTGTGCGGTTTTCATCTGATTAATTCAGATGGACAATGATCCCTGCAAAAGGTTTGGGCTGGATCCTAAAATGATTTCTTAGGCAGTGCCCAGTCTAAAATGGAGGTGCAGCATAGTATGGATACCATTTCTAGGAGATATCCTTCACTGGAAATGAACTTACTTTTGAGGTTGTGGACAGCCTCAAACATGCTCCTTGACCACTGAACCAGAGAAACGTCTCTGGCTGTTGCATTTACTGGGACAGATAAAAAAGCTTTGGAGAGCGCTAGCCAAAAACATGTATGGCTGATATGAGCACTATGTATTGAACCAAATGTTTAGGTTGTGCTTCCTATGTGCTCATGGAGCAGTGAATTGTTTTGCATATGGCTTGATTTATTTACCTAAGAGCTAAATTTTCACCTAGTGGTGTAAGGCTGGAGATTGTATCAATCGGACCTCTTTTGCGGAGCATGTGGAGGGGGAGTGGAGCGCGTGGAGCACTTGCAGCCGTACTTGCAACACTGGAATCAGCAGTCGACAGCGCAAATGTCCTAGGTAAAAACCACTTCAGGTTTCCATTGCTGTTCACCAGAATTTCTGCAGAAAGTGTGCATGAGTGCAGGAGCCTGTGAAGTTACAGTTGGCCTTTAGCTAAGCAATTAATACTTTATGACTACTGAAAAACACTTAGAATAATAGGTATTTCAGGTCTTTTTACTGCATGGCAACACTGTTTTTAATCTTTTCTGCTTCTGTCAAGACCCTAGAAGAATATAACTCCTTTCTTAAGCTTCACCTGAAGAAGCAACAGAAATTTAAATTCACAGTTTCTGACTTGCAGATTGTCACTGTGTAATTCTAGTCTTTAAATTTTTTCAACTAGAGAAGATTGACTTGTGCATCTCATCTGGAGAACCAAGGAACTGAAATTTTTGAAAAGAGATCTTTCCACCAGTTTCTCAGATATTTAGATAGACTATGTGAAAACAGAATTTAGATTGCCTATCTTATGAAAATGAAAACCTTCTGCTTTTGGGAATAAGGGAATTTTTACTTTTGACTTGAATGAAATTTGTTTTACTATCTCTCGGTGACCAGCTAAAAGGTGTTTTCCTTTTAATTCCTCAGTACCTGTTCGATTTTTTTGAGTCATTTATACACCAAGCGAAAAAGAAAAGGAAAGACAGTATAGGCATAGGGAATGAGTACAGTAATGAAGGCAAGTATAGAGAGAACTAAACCGGAGTGGATAAGAGTCAAGTCAATATTTTTAAAAAAATTAAAATACAAAGGGGGATATTAAGTATTATGGAGTTGATTTTGGGGTAAAATAGACAGAGGGTTTAAAAAAGATAAATTTGCATAAAGAATTTTGAAGAAAATTTGGATATGGCTCTACGAAAGCATGGGGATTTAACAGAAATTTTGATACAAAGAATTCTTTCATAGTTCATGCCATCTAAACACCACTTTCAGCTGTATATCTTAAAGCTATTTCTAGAATTTTTGGATGCCTTAATTAATTCATTTTTCCAGGGAGGGTTCCAAATTACTCTAGTTTCTGCAGTTCTGTCTTCTTTTGCGTTTGTTCATTAGGACCTGCAAGCACAGCTGGAGTGTCCAAAAAGAAACAAAGCATTTATCTGAACCCTGTAACACCACATTCAGAGAAAAAGGAGAGGTAGCAAATCTGCAGGTGTTGTTTCCTTTCAATAGCTCCTTTGGCTTCCAGACAGTGAAAAGTAATCTCAGCTATGTCAAAACTGTCCCTGAGGCTCTCCTGACTGAACTCCTACTAGTCCTAGTGCTTTCTTGGGGCTAAGTGTAAATTATGGCATAGCACCCATGACTCCTTGTATGTAATGTAACCAGTACAAAGAGAAGGCAAACTTGTTTTATTCTGTGACTTCAGTTTTTCATGGCTGATTTCAAAATACTAAATGTCAACAAAAAAGCCTGTTATTTTTAATTTGTGTCTAGTGTGAGTAAACTATGCTGTAAGTTTGACAAAATATTGCCAACAGTAAAGGGTTGTATTTATTCCATCTTTTCTAGTTCAGGCCTTGAAGGAGAGTGTCATGGGCCCACAACGCAGTATAGAGTATGTGAAAATCCTTCTTGTCCTGCTGGTGTGCCTGCCTTTAGGGACTGGCAGTGCCAAGCTTTCAGTGTCAGATCTTCGTATCAGAAGCATGTGCACCAGTGGCAAGCTGTCATTGATGATGGTGAGTATGAACCATCTCCCTTGTTATTATAATCTACCATAATGGCTTGCAGCTTGTTGATATTGTTGTTAGTCAAGAAATACATAGTTAAAACAGAAAAACAATCCTCAAGCCCAGTATTTTTGGTAATTTATTTTAATTTCATAGACAAGATCTAGTAGTATCTACTTTTTTATGCTCTAGAATATTTTGGTTTTTGCTCCTATTGAATTTGCCATTCCTTATAGGTAATAACTACATTTGAATGAAAATCCAGTCAGCTTTTTCGTTTTAATCAGAATTATAGTATGGAGTGACTCAGAAATACAGTTTTGTAGAGCAATGCTCCATCATTAAACATGCATATATCAGGGTTTTTTTTACCTTCAAAGCCAAAAAGACAATGCAAATGTTATAAGCCTTAGTTTTTGAGGAAAGAGAGAACTTCTAGCTTAATATTGTTAGTATTTCACATATCAGTGTTTGATTTGGCAGCAATGTGTAGGTAATATATACTGTAAACTTTGATAAGATTTCTATAAATCCTAATACCTATTGCATGTAAAGTCCTGGCATACTTTATGCATGCTTCCATACAATGAACTTGCTTGCATGCCATGTCATTAAGAAAATCTCAAGTGGAGAATGGTAAGATCAGACTTACATTATCTACAACAGTAATGTTGTTTTAAAACATCAGAAGAACAAATTCCTTCCTAGAAAAGTGAACAGTAATTTCCACCCCACTGAATTTTCTGTGAATTTTTGTGATTTAATTTATTTATATTAAAAACAAATGGAAAAAAAAGCACAACAAAAACACACCAGCTATGAAAACAATTGACTTGAAAACTTCACAAAATCACAGCAAGCCATAATAAATAAAACCCTAGAAAGACACAGGAGTACTGTGAGTGTATGTTACCAAATCTTAAGGAGTTCATTATTGCAAATTGTTTTTACTGTTGAAACAATTTATCAGAAAACATTAGAAAACATAGAAGACTGTTTTTCTATCAACGTATTATAATACATGCCTAACTCAAGAAGATGGTTTTCATTTCTTCTAAGCCTTTTCTCAAGGTGTCAAAGGGAAAAACTGGTGGTACTATTTCCATCAGGCCTGTATGTTAGCTCAATTTCATTGTAAAAAGAACACTCTCCAACTATTACATAGGTGCTTATCAAGTAAAGTAGTTTTGTTTTGCTTTACTAAATCTTGTTTTAGCACAGGAACACATGGTTTAAGTCTGGCTTGGAATAATATGATTTCATTCAGATGAAAAAATCTTGACACTCTCCTGTGTCATGTAAAGGAATGCAGATGGTTGCTTTCATCTAACTTTGTTCTGAGTGATCCTGTTATCTTGAGGTGTCCCTCAGGAGAAACAAAGTGGACCAGCCAGAGAGTGCCAGTATCCCAGTATATGTTATTCTCAAATCCTTAATTCTTTGCTCTTCTAGTGGACACTAACTGTGCCCCATGTCCAAAATAGTTGCTGTATGAGATCTCCTGTAGGCTGTTGAAGTTGTCTGGTGTTGTTTGCTGTCTCTTTGAGTTCAGTGTCTTTAAAAATAGTGTTTAGGTCATCAATTGTGTATTCCTTTAAAAAATGCTGACACATGCTTAAAGCCCCCAGGGGAATTTTGAGGTTACTGTTTAAGAAGTATAACTGGAATGCAGAGGGGACAAACTCAGGCAACTTTTTAGCTGGAGATGGCTTGTGTCTGACTAGCTTCACATGTTGGTAGAAGAGATCACATCTGGTCCTCTAGTGATACCCTGAGGCTCTGTCAATTTTAGTAATTTAAATGTGCCCAGACCACTCTCTGTTGTGTAAGTCAGCTGGCACAAAACTGCTCTGTCTGTACTTTTCTACTCCTTTGCATGCTAAAACTACTTTTTTAAAAACAGGCCTTTGCAGATGGCAATTTCCAGTCTAGACTGAACTGGTGCTAGTTAGCACATGCAAAAAACTGCGGCATAGACTGTTTTACAGTTCAGCTGTATAGACAGTAGAATTCCAGTGCCCCTGAATGTTTCCTGGAACTGTTTAATTTACTAATAAAAATGTACTCCAGGAATCTAGAAGTCAGTATGAAGTCAGAGTGGCATAGACTGTGTCCAAGTGAAATCAGTTTCAGGTTCAGGACTGACTTTTATGCTTTTAAAAATCTGCAACAGATTTAGGAAGAAGTTCTGAGTCAGTATGTTTGTGAACAAAGATATGAAAAAATCCTGTCATTTTGTACTCAGTTGACCACGGAGAAGAGACTTTGTTTCTTTTATTCACTCTTATTTTCACAGTGGTGAAACAAACTTCATTGTTTATAAATGTGGCCGTTGGGAATACTTGGATACATAGGATATTACTACATTTTTATGCTCTTTCATAATTAGAAATTATTTACAGAATGTTTTAGAAATTTAGTAGAAAATGCTTGAACTAAGTAAAAAATGTTAGGAATACTGTTTCCAGGGGTCTTGTGGTTTTTTGTTTTGCTTTTTTTTTGTTTGTTTGGTTGGGTTTTTTAATGTGAGCTCTGTAAATTCATGTATTTTTCTTCCCAGGGTGTATCTGTTGCTTAATTTTTTTTTTCCTTGACCTGCAAAGTTATAAAGGCTGGAAAGTGTTAAGTTTCTTTTTTAACCAGTATTTATGATCTGCCAAAAATATAGGAGAATGAGAGTATAGATTACAACCAAAATGTTCCGACAGCTGTAATGTGTATATTCTTAATTGCAACAATGAACATGACATGAGTACTGTGTAGGCCAAGTTTATAGCAACAGCATGCTGTAAGAAGAAAAAGCCTCAAGATTTTCAAACAGCTAAGAAATTGATCAATTTTTTTTTTTTGTTTTCCCTGTGTCTAAGATAACTTCTTATGCTAATGTAGATGCATGCCACACATAAGCAAGTATCAGTTTTATCAATAGCATTGAGGATAATTCTGTATTTCTAAAGTTACCTTTTTCCAATAATGCATGTTTTTTCATCTATTGCTACTACAGAAAAGCCATGTGCTTTGTTCTGTTCACCGGCTGGAAAGGATCAACCAGTTCTTCTGACAGAAAAAGTTATGGATGGGACTTCGTGTGGCCAGCATGGGCTAGATGTCTGTGCAGATGGTAGATGCCAGGTATGAATTGCTTGTTTTGAACTTGGATATGCAGGTACACACCAAGCACACATATATGTTAAGACTTTAAAAGCTTTTTATTTCATATCAGGCCTTCATACATTAACTTTATTGCAGTTGTCAAGCTACCCATGATATTAATTCATAGAAATGTGTATAACAGTAACATGGAGATGCTTGAGTAAAATTAATTTGTTTTACATTGATTTCTTTTTAGCAAAACACAGATACAATTTACATATTTACATATTTTAGACCTGTTTATGCCCTATTCAGAATAAGTCCTTAGGTTGATATTGATGGCACTTTACCATTGTGGGTGTAGCAAAGAACCATCCATATTTTGAGTAGAAAGCAGGAGAGGCACAACACATTCTCTTTGTTGGGAAGGCCTGTGGGGTGTGTGTTGCACAGTGGGTCTGACATGCCACAGGTCCTACCAGGAGATGGGAATACAGTGTTTTTTTTTGGAGAGCAGCTGGTAGAATTAGCCAGCCACACAGGAAGAGGGAATGCAGCAATCTACATAAAGTCACAGGGGAGTTCTCTATGGAACACATCTCTGCCATGAGCCTGTGTCTCAATGGCTTTTATCTTCTCCCACAGAAATTTGGCTGTGATGGTATATTAGGATCTCTAGCTCGTGAAGATCATTGTGGTGTATGCAATGGTAATGGAAAGTCATGCAAAGTTATTAAAGGTGATTTTAACCATACCAGAGGAGCAGGTAATGTCTGTTTGTTTATTTCAAATGTTAAGGAAACTAGTGGCTTTTTGATTATGTGGAGCACTGGGAAATTAAAAAAGCTATATTTCTTAAAATTATACAGATCATCAAAAGAACTTTAGATCTAGCTTTTAGAAGATGATAAGTATTTTAAAATTCATTGCAAAAATATTGCATATTATTTCAATTGCAAAATGAAGGAAATATATTAGGATACACTCTATTTTATAGGAGAGACTGACTTCAAGGGGTATGAGAATTTAGGTTTATATTTTTAGAAAATAGAGTGTTTTGAATAGAGTGTTTAGAAAATAGAGTGTTTTTTAATGCTTAGATTCATTTAGTATTCTTCAAAATAAATATACAAATTATGACTTTTTATCTAGAGTAATGTTACTAAATTAAGCCAGACAATGAAAAATCAAAGCCAAATGCATGAAGAAGGCGATTACCTCTTCATACTCATTATTTTATACTAATAATAGGGTATCATTACAAGCCAATAGATTTTCTAATACAAAATGAACATGAGATATCCAAGTGCTGCTCTGATCTGTCCAGTGATCCAGTACAATAATGTTCACAGAGTAGAGAACTGAAATCCTAATAATGTGAATCTTGCACAGTGTATACAAATCTTCTTGTGAAACAGCATTTGACCAACTATCACCATTTGTTTGCCATTGTACTTCCAGTTTCTTGAGTAGAAAATGTGCAGAATTTAGAGGTGGTAAGTAGATCACATAAAAAATACTGTAATTAGAAGCAGACAGCATATCTTTGAAAAGGACTTCTGTGGATTTTAGACTGAATTATAATACTTTAGGAAAGAGGGGAAAGTTAGGCACAGTCTTCAAATGTTTATGTCTGGCCCTCTCAAGTGGAATGTAAGGCAAAGCAAGGATTCCAAACCCCAGATGAGTTTGGAGGACTACAAGATATAAAAAACAACAAAGAAGGTTCCTGCTAATAAAATCACATTATGTCAGCTCTCCTCCATTGCTAATGTGAATATCCAGACATTTTCAAGTTTTTTTGGGATGCTGTGTCAATCTTCAGTATTGTGATATGGGCATCTTAATACCTGTGTAAGTTATTTTCCTTCTCAAGAAACTGTAAGCAATATTTAGAAAGCATTATTAACTCTTACAGAAATGAAAGATGCTGCTTTAATTTTCACATTTCAGAATGATTGAAAAAAATGGATAATCTAAAATATGTGTTTATTTAGTAATGACATTCCTGCCTGCACAGTGGTTTCCACTTGCATTACCTTTTCAGTGTGTTTTACTTAAAGCAATTAGTTCAACATCCTCTCTTAGTCCACACTAACAAGAGACAATCTCAATTTGAAGCAAATAATTAATAAGTAGTTTTCAAAACCAAAGCCTATCATTACTGGGTTTGAATATGCTGAATCAAAAAGGAGATGGAGCAAAAAATACATAAAACAAACTAAAAACTAAGCAGTGGAAGGATGCTTGATTTTAGTGCCATACCATTCATCTTTACATGCTGAGTGAAGTTGGAATCCTTTTATACTCATCTGGTGGTCATGATGACACTGAGCTACTTAGGCAGAAATTATTTCACCTGCTCCAGCCACAGTCTCCAAGCATCACTAGATCTTGATATGTTTTACTGTGCTGTTTTAATTATATGGCATTGTACATGTATTACATACAATGCACAGTTCCAGAGCTTTTCTTCAATTTTGCAAGAATTTTCAAAATATTGCTAAATAAATTTTAACTTGCTATGTTTAAAAAGCAAAATAGGGAAGCAGAGATGAGAATGATGTACTTTTCTACGCTATTCTGTTTTTCTTTTTAACTTGGGACATCTGGTCTCATGTTTAGGTTATGTGGAAGCTTTGGTGATACCTGCAGGAGCAAGGAGAATCAAAGTTGTGGAAGAAAAACCAGCTCACAGTTATTTAGGTAAATATTATATATGTTTTAGTGTTAATGTCCTATTTTTCTCAACATTGAAAAGTACCACCTAAACATGCTTTTGTCATTGAACAAAGTTCTGAGTAGAAAAATAGATTTGTGAAGAACTTGTCTAAGGAACTGAACAAATCATTACAGAACCATTTTTCATATAGGTCTCCTTTTGGACTTTTGTCTCATCTTCTTTAGAGATTATTTCAAAATCTGTATTTAGATTATGTAAAAAAATGTCTGTGCATACTTCCACATTTTCAATTTTACATATGGAAAGCACATGAAAACTACTGAAAAGAATTTTATGCTCAAACATAAAATAATTTATGCACAGACAACAAGAAGACACACTGGACAATATATAGCAGTTCACTAACAAAGTCAAACAGAAATTCTAAAATTAGACTGAAAAAGCAGAAAAGTATTTCTTTGCACTGTTTTGGATCTTCTAATAGACAAACATAAATCACAGTGATTTTTTTCCTTTAGTTTTTCCATTTAAGTGAAATTAGTTTTCACTGATTAAACAAAAAATATTTCTCTTTTAATGAGATCTAAAGAAGTTGTTTAGGAGAGTATCTTTGTTACCATTTTTGTTACAGAGTTTAAGTGAATATGTGAAATATCATAATTGGTATTATTTTGTGCAGTGCTTAAGTTTAAATTGAGAGAGATATAGTATGAGAAATAGGACAATGATATAAAAATTCCATGGTTTGGTCACTCTTCTTAGTTATGTTCATAAGTAATATTTACATTTTGAGAAATGTTTGAGTATTCTCAGTACATCCATTGAGAGAATGTTGAAGATGGTGAATCTTAATTTTTACAGTTTGGGTTACCAGTGGGTGACTGCTGGTTTGCCTCGAGGCCTGCACCTCCCAGGGTGATTTTGAGATCTGGAATATTTAATTTTTCCCAATGAAACAGACATGGATATGTAAGAATGTTAAAACAATAACTGAAGTTTGTCCTTATATTGACATATGTGGAAAATATAAAATACTATTAATTATTTATTTATACTATTATTTGTTAATATTTATATGCAAAAAATAAATAAATAAAATCTGGCATTGCGTTTAGGGAAATTTATTCCTTCTTCATGAGTAGCAAACTGATTTAACCCTTACCCCACAAAAGGTAAAAAGAATGTAATGGTTTTTATGCCCATTAAATGGTGTCAGTCATGGTGCTTAATTGTGAAAGTTGCCAGTTAGCTCCTAGTTGCTTGTTACTTTAGTTTTGTTTTCATTAATTTTACTGGTTTATATCTGAATAAGAATCAGCCAGTATTTCTGTATTTCTGTGCAATATCTTTTGTTGAGCCCTACACCTTTTTTTTTTTTTTGTAAGCCTTTGTGGGGACCCAATAACAGGTCCATTGCAATATCTTGAACTAAAACCTGCATTGTTGCGCCTTTCTTTT
>PYHW01010435.1:359047-369817 GCA_013186435.1 Turdus rufiventris | reverse complement strand
AAACTTTGTTCATTTATAGGTTATTTTGAAAGCATCAGGACCTGAATTGCAAAGGAAAAGTTTTTGAATAGGCATAGCATAATGAAAGTTTTGGGGTAAGGACTTAAGTCTTTAATCTTAGAAGCAAGTTTCTTCACAATACTGTAGTTAAAAATATGAAAGGTAAAACAGATTAACTTCTTTCATGTTTCTTATAGTTCTTTATGTTAATTTATGTGGCTCCATACTTGGTTCTGTACTTGAAATTAGTCAATAGAGACCAACACTATTTTGTTTTACTAATTGTCCTAAACACGTTTTAGGACAAGGTTTGGCGATAACATAGCTCACTATACAACTAATAATTCTGTAATTGGAGATGAGGTGTAAACAACTCATATTTATGTATGTTTATTCCAACACATACTAGTAGCTGTTGCTTAGAAGGCAATTTTAATTGAAGGAGGATTTGATCATTGTTGTACAGCACAGATCAAACTCAGAACGAATCAAAATACAGTGCCCTTCTCTGGATTTACTTTATAGTCAGGAAAAAGAATCATTATGATCTGGAAGCTGCAGTGATTTTGCTAAATTGATTAGTAGAACTACAACCCACACTAGCAGCATCACTGGATAATTGTGCTGTTGAACCAAGTAGTCAGAACAGATGTCTTCTTTGTGTGAAGTCTTTCTTTTATAAGTACAATATTCAGGACTGGAAATTATATGTAGCAGTATAGTGAGTGGAGAGTTTTTATTTACGTAAAGAATATTTCCTAAAACATAAACTTAGTAATTTTTGAAATAAAATTATTCTATAGATATAACTTTGTTCTTTATTTTTAAAGACTCAATTAGCAGTGGTAACATTTTTGAGACTTGGTTCACTATCAGATACTTTAAAAAATATTATAAGAACAGTTATAAAAAGTTGTTTCAAGTGTTATCTAGATTCCTATGGTATAATACCTTTTCGGTTGCTAAATTTTCATTTATATTTGGCAAGCTTTCAAAAAAAAAAGGTTTATATAGAATACCAAAAGGAAAATAAAATATTTCTGTCTTAGAAGCCCTAGGTTTGAAATTAGAGAGCTCATTCATGAGACACTGGAATAACAGCATGACACAGGACCAGGCTTTATAATGAATTAATGCAATGTGTTAGTGGAATATAACTATAGAAATTACTTACAGTCCTAACCCCAAAATTATTTTGTGCTGATCAGAAATGAAAGAAACTGTTCATTTTCAGCTGAACTAAAGAAGTGGATTAGCTGTTTCATTGTTTTCAGATATGTGATCAGGCTACCTCAGGGAAATAGACTGTCTGCATTTGCAGTGTAACACAGTATGACATTGTAATTGCCAATGCTCTTATAGGCATCCAGCCTATAGCTGTGTTGTGCTCCATGTGATTTTTTTTTATGAAATGCTTCCTAGTTAAAAAAAAGCATGTTGAGGCACATTTTGAGAGGGAGGGTGTGGGAAAGCAGATGATGTCTGAAAAATTTTGAATCCCTTATTTCTGACAATGTTAATAATTTAAAAATACCTAGAGCTCAATGTGTTCACTATTTCAGAGTGTAATTTCAGATTTCAAGGAAAGCCAGTTGAGAACCTGGTCCCATCTCCTCCCCACCCCTCAGAGCAAAGCAGGGACCAGAGTCTGCATGTTTTCCTTTCATATACAGAGAACTGTAGGAAATGGTTGAGAGCCTATGGGTAAAAATTACAGGCCAGGCTAACAAAGGAAACTTCTTTGTTGGGGATTACAATAGGCTGCCTAACCAAGTGGAGTCTGTTGATGAAGTGCTCTTACTTCAGGAATCATACTTCATGATTTCAGTCTCTGATCTGGCTCAGGAATTTCAGTAACCTGATATCTGTTGGAAAAACAGCACATCAAGAGGAGAGTCTTGAGGATAAGTTCTTAATCTAAATTATAGATCAGGGTAAAAGTCTTCCTGGACATTGTGGGTTGTTTCCCAACACAGATGAGCTATTTAGAGAGTTTGGTGGCAGCCTAGACTGCAATGACCATGCCCTGCTGGAACTCATGATTTTTAGGGATATGGGCCAGGTAAAGACTAAAGCCAGGACTTTATGTGAGTGAACTTTCAGTTGCCTAAGGAATTGATAGATGGTACCACCTGGGAAAATGCCCTTGGGTATACAGGAGCAAAACAGAACTGGCAGCTCTTTAAAGATTTAGGATAATAGTTTTTAGTAACAGTTAAGGATAATACTTTTTCCTAGATTGCAAAAGTGCTCAATTATTCCAACATACAAGAAATCAGCAAGGAGGGCAAGAGAATAGCATGGGTGAGTAAGGACCTCCTGGTCAAACTGAAGTGTAAGAAGGGAATGCATAGGCAGTGGAGCCAGGGACATATATCCTGGGAAGTATATAGGAATGGTGCTCATATATGTGGGGATAAGTTCAGGAAAACTAGGGCACAGGTGGTGCTGATTTTGGCAAGAAATGGGGAGATTAATAAAGGTTTCTACAGGTTTTTAGTCAGAAAGGGAAGAGTAAAGAAATATACATACCCACAACACACACTGAAAAATAAGACAGGAAAAACTAATGACAGCGGGCATGGAAAAGGCTGCAGTGCTTTGCAAGTTTTTTACTCTGCTTCAGTGGTAATTGCTAAGTGTTGCTTGTAATTGTTAAATCCCTCAACATCATGGCAGGGAGTGGTAGAATGAAGTTCTTCCCATTGTACATCAGGTTTAAGAATACCCAAGGAACCTGCACATAATGCAAATATATGGAACCTGATTAGATGCATCCCGTGGTCCTGAGAGAACTTGCTAATGTAGTTATCAAGCCACTCTCAAGTATATTTGAAAAATCATGGTGGCCTGGTGAAGTCCCCACTGGTTGAAGAAAAGGGGCTGTTGCACCAAATTTGAAAAGGATAGGGTAATAAAGAGTACACTGGCAGCTAGCAATCAATCAGTGTTTGCCCTGCTGTTTTCAAAAATTACTTAAGTCTTAATGTCCTTAAAATGGATTGAAATGACAGCAGATAATCTGAATAGAAGTGAAGCAATTACTTCTTTGACTGAAAATACCAGTGATGTACTTGCATTTAGAATTGAATTTCAGACGCCTTCTACATTTTCTATAGAAAAGTAAGGGTCAGTCAAAATGGCATAACTTTGATACTTTTATGGAAATATGACTATATTTTGGACAAAGCAGAAAAAAAAGTTAATGCAGTAGAGTGATTTGTCCATATTTAAAAATAATTATTAGTAGGTACTGATTTAGCAAGTTGAGGACCAGAACCAGAGCACTGTGGCTGAGGGAAGATGCAATAACTGAATTGTGATTTGTTGTATCTTTCTGTCTGTGTAGCCTCTCACACCACATTAACATTGGAAGGGTATATAGTCCTGATGCAGTAATTAAAAATCCAATGCACTTACCATCATCACTTAAATGTAATTGTTATGATGGCATTTTTTATGATGGCTTTTTTATGCTCCACAGAGATGCAGTTGTAATTAGTTCCCTTGGTTCAGCACTGAAATTGTTGTTGTGGTTACAATTGCAGTAGGCTTTCCCAGTCCAAGTTTTCTTTGGGTGACTTTTCAGTTGTAGGTGTATTGTTTGAATTGCCAGAGAGAAGATATCCTGTGTTCTGAATGTTCTTCCTATTTTGAGTTACTTTGTGCAGAGCAACCTTCTCTGTCAAAAGTTAAGAAGAGTAGGAATATGTGTGCAGTATGGAATAAAGCTCAGTGAACTTGCTTACAAAATGGGGTGTGACAGAGTGAAGAACAGAAGCTGCACTGCCTGAATCCAAGTCCAAATTCAAGGCTTGAGGACACGCTTTTCTGACTTTTCTAAGACCAGTGCCTCATATGAGGAATCTGAAAGCAGAAAATATATATATTTCTGTATTCTGTGCTGAGATTCCAGTTTCCTGCACATGTCTGCATGCTATGGCACACACATTCATTTTAAAGACCAGACAGAATGATTTCTGCTGCTCTCTGGGGAGAGGATGCTGCTCCATCTGAGCAGCATGACCCGACTGGACCTTGCATGTTTGAGTGTATTTTTTTTAATTTCTCCACTGAGAAGAGGATTAGCCCCAACAGTTTGAACACTAAATGCAACTTAATTACCATTAACAATTGAATGCTTAAACTTAAAATACTGGTTTTTATATCTTGTAGAATCACTGGTTCTTTTTAGCACAAGACTGTTATGCAGTGTTAATGGATTTTATAGTCTTAACATCTATTAGTCTGTGGTGTAGTGGTACACATCAGTGGTGTCTTACTCAGTTGGATTCCTGCCAGTCCATAGGCCTGTTGCCATTGTTTCCCATAGCAACAAAACATAACAGTATAAATATGAATAGGAGAGGACATGATTACAGGAGTGACTCACATTAACTTACAACTTTAAAAAGGGAAATTTTGGAACATGTTGAGGTTCTCTTACAACAATCTGATGCCAAACATGCAATTTCAATGAAGTCAAACGTGTAAAACTTCTTGTACAGAAGGTGTTTTCAAGTCTATTTCACATGATTTTTCAGAACTGCTTGGAACAAAATGAAATAAAATAAAATGAAGTAAAACAACATAAAATTACAAATCATTCACAGAATAATCTATTCTATTTACTATATAAAACTAATGTAAAATCCCTTGTTCACAGAGTATGGAATATCTTACCTGGCTTGATCATATTTTTAAGTATAAATTGGGTCAATGTGAGAAATGATTCAGCTGAAAGAACAAGCTTCTATTTGTTAGAAGCATGCAATTATGGGGTGAAAGTGTCTAAATTCTTATCACATTCTAAGGTGCAGAAAAGGCAAGTGTGATTATTAGAGGGAAGAATTCTGAACTAGAATTTAATTTTTTTTTTAAGTTTTAGCCTAGTTCCACAAATCTTGAAGAGTCTCTTGGGAAAATTGTGTTTCCCATGCTTTTATGGATTACAGAAATGGACACCCTGCAATGAGAGAATAGTTCCCTTTGCCTTAAAGTAATTCAGTGTTCAAATTATGAATTATGCTAGAACTTGTCAGTCTTCTCAGGCATTTAAATGCTGATACTAACATCAAGTAATGTTAAGTACACATGATTATGCCTGGCTTTCCCTCCAGAAGGCATTTCTGAAGCACATATGAACTGAAGTTCATGTACAGTAGGATCCATAAATATCTTTGCAATCAGATTTAGGTGAATTTCACCTGCTTTTTAAATTATCCAAACAGGACGTGAGAGGAGAAGAAAATCACTACTGAACAGACACCTTTTATATTGGGCTTTTTTCATGTATTTTGCAGCTCTTAGGGATGCTGGAAAACAGTCAATCAATAGTGATTGGAAGATAGAGCATTCTGGAACATTCAATATTGCTGGGACCACAGTCCATTATGTTCGGAGAGGTCTCTGGGAGAAAATATCAGCCAAAGGTCCTACAACATCACCTTTACATTTACTGGTATGACAATTAGTTTTTTTTACTTGATTTCCATGACATAGCACAGTAACTAATATTTTTTCCAGACTCCTCAAGAGAATGAGATTGATGTAATATACACCTGCTTTTGTGTTTACATATATATCTACAAAAGTGGGAAGGAGGGGGTGAGGAGGGAGGTAGGATCAAATTTGGTCAGCCTGCTTGTAAAAAAATGCATTTAAATCCAAGAGCAATCTATATGTTGTTGGGGCAGGATTGAAGGTCTCAGCATTCCCATAAATGTCAAAAAGCTGACGAGCCAGATAAGGAGAGAGATTCAAATTAATTTCAGGTGGTCTTAATCCTGGCTGACTATAGCACAGCATAACATTTTCAGAATTGCAATCACCAAGTTCTCCACGAAAAAGTTGAATTTTGATGCATTTTAGTGTAGGAAAGGAAAGTTTGTAACAAAAGAAGTGGAGATGATGGGGAAGTACTTCACAATTCAAATCCTTTAAATTAAAGGAATTTTCTTAATGAAGCAAAATATTTTTTTCCATTGGCTTGATTGGGATATTCTAATTGCAGTAATTTCACGAGTATAAGGCGCACTTCCTTGTGTCAGCAAATTTCCAAACTTTGTCCATATATAAGGCACACTGGTTTATAAAGCGCTTTTTTTTTTTTTTTTGCAGCGAGGATCCGAGCGCAACAAAGTAATGAATTAGTAACAGAATAGCGCGATCGCGGGGTTTACTGGCTTGGCTCGGGGCTGCCGTGGGCTCTGCCCCACCCAGCCCCAGAGGCCCCCGCTCAATGCTGCCACCGGGGCTGGGCGGGCTCAGCTCGGCGCTGCTGCGGGCTCGCACTTCCAGGTTGGCAAATTCCAAACTTTGTCCATATATAAGGTGCTCCAGGGTATAAGGCACACTCCCATGTTTGGACCAAAATTTTAGTCAAAAGGGTGCACCTTATACGTGTGAAATTGCTGTAATTTCTTCTAGCAAATCCATTAAGAGGGCTGAAAGGAAATTGAGCATCAAGTCATTCTGTTGTGCTTTTCAAGGTGATCCACTTGTAGTTTGGAGTTTGTCCTCCATAGTGTCTGTGTATGTAGGAAGGTTTTCCTTCTTTGTGTCTTGCAGGTGCTGCTCTTTCACGACCAGAGCTATGGTTTACACTATGAATACACAATCCCACTGGATCCTCTGCCTGAAAATCAGAGCTCTAAAGTACCAGAGCCCCTTTTCATGTGGACGCATTCTACCTGGGAAGACTGTGATGCTGTATGTGGAGGAGGTAAAATAAAATAAAAATGTACAAGCACACACACCCACATACACACACACATATATCAAATGAATGTGTATACAATATGCATGTATATACACACTGCAAATGTGCATATGCAATATACACCTATATGTACAAACACTGTGTGTTTATATATAATTATGATTCTGATGGTCAGTGCTGTATGTTTAATGCTAATATCCTCATTGTGACTTGCATGTTACCATAAAATGTAGGTATACATCAGTTTCATGCTTTCTGGTTGCATTAAAAATACTGTGATAGCTCTAGGAAAAGATTCAAACTTATATATAAAAGGTAAGAAAATATGGTAATGAAGGAACAAAATCTTGACTAACAAGCAAATTCAGGACACAGTTTCCAAGAAGAAATACAAGTGCAAGAGCTAGAACAAGAATAGAAAGTGCATTCCACTCTGTATTTGGAACTACTGAAGATAAATGATCTGTAAGAGACATTTCAAACCACAGAAAAGCTGAATCCCAGTCTCAGATCAAATAAGTACAGTTAGTAACATGAGTTGAGGATAATCCAAAAACATATGGAACAAATATTGCAACAACAGATATTAGTATGCCAATGTAATATTTTTCTTATGTTTATTAATCATAAAAAATGTGATTTTGGAAGAACAAAATATGATTCTGAAAACAAATATTGGAATATGGACAGTATTGATGTAACAAATGTCTTTCAAACTGTTTTCTATAAGGTGTTGCTTAAAATTATAATTATACTTAAAAACTACAGAGAGGGTTTGTTTATTTTTTAATAAATGCATTGTGCAGTGATCTGTTCATACTTCGTGCAATTAGTCAGCCTGTGCACACTGTATTGATTTTTGATACCTGTCTTTCATACTGACAACCTTGACAGTCATGATTACTCTGATCAATAGTTCTGAAAACTGCCATTCACCTTGTGACTGAATAGGAAAGCCTGAAAATGCTTTTCTTTATCATAACAGCAGCATAAAGAACACAGTGTTCTAGCTCCTCTTACTGTGTGAACAATCCTGGTGTCATGAAGGATTGCTGTAATTTTCATAAACGTGCTTTTTGTGGTTTGGTAAGAAAGCTTCTTCCCTAGAAGGTATTTTGTTCATGATGCTAGTAGTATCCTCGGATTCTTAACAGTGCACCCCTGTTTATTTGTGAATTCACACTTTGTACAGTTTCCTGATGCATTTTTGAGATAATTGTAATGCTACTATAATCTGTCATTTTTGCCCTAGATATTTCTAAATATTTCTATTATCTGCAGAAATCTTAAAATGCAGTATGCTAGTAATTTATTCTACATTAATGCTTAAATAAATATTTAAATGTTTTACTCTAATGTTTATCATTTTTTCTATTGTAACTGACCTTCTTTTTATGTTACTATCTAAAATAGCTGAGTTATTACAAAGTTCCCTAGAAGGTAAATACTCTGAAATACTACTGAAAGATTTTTCTTATTTTAGACAAAACTGTTTTCACTTTTCTTTTACTTTCTGGCTTAAATATCAAGCAAGAATGAAATTAAAATACTGCACTTTTTACTCTAACTATTTTTTATTAAAATTTAACATCCAGATTTTGACTAATCTGAATAAACAACAATTATCAATAGTTTTGCTTAAATGCTGAAAGTGTTTGTCAGGGTAAAACTATTGATGAAGTCATGTGGTTTTGTGTATGTTTATATGTGTAACTGGTCTGCGACCTCCAGTGTTGCAGAAAGGCTTTCTTTGCGTGGGAGAGAATATGAATACTTAGATGTATACATAAGTGCAGAAAGAATTGTCAAACATTTCAAATGCTGTGATATGATAGATTAGTTGCATGTGCTCTCACGTACACAAGCGCTTTGTAAAATGTCAGCAGTGCTTATGCACATAATGTGCATTTATAACTTAACTGCTCCTTCCACGGGGTCATTTTTGACCTCTGGTGAATGTTCATGCTTAAGCCTGCCCTGCTGATGCACACAGTCCCTTTGCCAGTGAACTTCCAGACAGAGAAAAAGTAACTCTAAGAGCAAATGGTTATGAGCCTGTTTTCTTCTAACTGAAATCCTGAATTCAAGAATTGCTAGTTTTCTAAAATTCAGGCTCAAGTCTAATTGCAAGTTTCTACTTGTCATTGGTATTATATTAAATTCTAATTTGTAATGTTTCCATGTTCAAAAGACACCAGGCTCCACGCCACCCATCAGGACATGGACTCTGTACAGAGCATGCACTGGATCTGTGCAGCGGGGCCCAACTTCCTAAATGATTTTCTGACCATGCAGGTCAGGTCATCTGGCCTCTTTACTTCATGGGAAATAATGCAGGCTCCCTGTTGAAGGATGCATGTGCTGATTCCCCTTATCTGAGTGCCAGCCACAATTTTTCATTTCTTTTGTCATTTTATGTAGTAATCAGCGACCATACTTCTCTTTGTAGTTTTCTGCAAGCTTTGCCCAGTGCTGGCGTTTTAGTAGTTGAGAAAGAAAATTATTCCAGAAAGAGTAATGGTATGGGTTTGGCCTATAACTACTTGCAGGAGTAAAGCAGAAAAACTCTTGGTGTGCAAAGACTAGGTTAGAAACTCACAATGTTCCCTACAAACTGTAGGATTTCTTTCAGGTTCCCTGCTAGCTTTGCATTTTTTACACTGGTTTTGCAGTTCTTTTCTTGTATATGAAATAGCTGTGTCTGTGTCCTTAACAATATGCATATTCTTTGTTTCCTCACACACCTGCTTCTGGCTTTTTTAGGTGAAAGAAAGACAACAGTCTCTTGCACAAAGATTATGAACAAGAATATCAGTCTTGTGGACAACAAGAAGTGCAAATATTTAACAAAACCTGAACCACAGATCCGCAAGTGCAACGAACAGCCCTGCCAGACAAGGTAATAGTGATTTGGTTAAATTAAGCTATATCTAGATGTAAAAACTTTACAGTGGTCTGCTTCTGGCAACGAATGGGCAGTAAATGCATTCATGAAAATGTTATAATGCAAAATACAGGGAAAACACAAATGATGGAAATTGTTTCTTCTGAGTTTTAATGAGAGTGCTTAAGCACCATGCCTAAATCAATTCTTATTTAATAAAGCAGTTAGTTCCTTTCTTCAGGAAGTATTCTTGCAGGCTTATCTGTGCTACAAAACTGAAATTTAAATGCTGTTTATATAAAGACGTATATGGGATTTAATCCAGTGGTCTTAATTAGTGATATGTTTTAGTGTTTGGGGTTTTTTTTGAACAAGGCTTTCCAACTTTAAAGCTCTGATAAACTCTGGATACCCTAAATAATGAATAAATAAATAAACCCTTGTTAATCACTCTTCCTACATTTATGCAACTTGAAGTATAATGAGCCTGCCCCTCACTCCTCTCTTTCCTCTCACCCCACAAGAGCAAGGTCCTTGTATGTGGATCAGTAAATGGGCTGAACCAGACGCTGGTGGTTGAACACTGCAAGAGGCAGGAGCCAGCTCCTCATGCAGCCCATGCCCAGAAAAGCCCACCCATCACCTACTGGTGTCCCTGCAGCTGAACTGGCAGCCTGCTCTTTACACTGGCTGACCAGCCCAGCACCATGGCCCATTTCAGACTGGTGCCTCTTGGCAGCTAAGAATTATGACTTGAGGGGGTCCTCGAGAATTGCATGTACAGTAATTTCACGAATATAAGCCGCACCATTATGACTAAAATTTTGCTCCCACCCTGAAATGCGGCTTATATTCAGGGGCGGCTAATATGTGAATTATTTTCTGACATTTCCAATCCCGGAAGTGACAGCCAAGGTGCCAAGCCCAGCACCGGCCAGTAAAACCCGGCTTTAGGCGATTGTTACACTTCGGTTACTCTGTTTCGCGGTGGGTGGAGCCGGCTCCCTGCTGGCAGCACAGCAAGGAAGGGAGGCAGGGGAGCTCACTCCTTCAGGCAGTGCAGCCCGGGGGAGAGAGGGGGCCTCCTTCCTGCTGGCCCCGCGGCCTGGGGGGAAGGCGGGGGGCTCCCGTCCTCACCTGCCACTGCCCCTGCAGGAGCAGGCAG
>PYHW01010435.1:323738-343614 GCA_013186435.1 Turdus rufiventris | reverse complement strand
AAAAAAGAGGGAGAGAGAAAAGAAAGGTTCAGATTTTCAGATTCTTATTCTTGAGATGAGGTGATGAGGGTTTCCTCCCTCAATGGAAACCCAATTTCAAGTTTATCAAGGGAGCTGGGGCTCTATCTGTCTTAATTTAAAGTCTTACCTCTCTTTGAATCCTACCTCTTTTTATACTAGGAAAAAAAGAGCTAGAAAGAAAAAACAGAGGGGCAGGGGGCAGAAAAAGGGGGGCGGAAAAGAATATAAAATAAAATAAATAGGCATAACTCAAACTTGCTAAACTTAGAAGAGACCAACAGCAGATATTTTTTTAGCTAAACTTAGCACAAGTTCTGAATTTTAAATTTGGCATACTGAGGTGTTGGGTGTGTCAGAAATGAGAGAGGCAGAAAGACCTTCCTGGAAATGATGCATGTGAGAACTCAGACTCCATCTTATACTTGTATACCATAAGTCCCTCTCTCTGCTATGCTGTTCAGAAATGCCTTTATAACAAGAACAACAACAAAAAAGGTCTTAAATAAACTGCAGATTATTTGCTTGACTTGGATAATCTTTAAGAATATTGCCTAACTCAGTAAAAGCCTTTGCTGAAAAAAAGAATGCACCATGTTATCTACTACCTGCCTTCAAAAGCAAGCTTTATAAGAAGACAAAACAGAAAAAGATTTTGCAAGCATGCTGGTGAATATGAATCCTGCTGCTAAAGTCTGATTGCTTGCTATTCTTGTTTCACACTCACTTCATGAAAAGGTTGAAACCGCTTAAAAGCTGGAACTGATGAACCTATACATAAATGATTAGGAATGCTCTGCTAATAATTTCCAGTAAAATTCATCACTGAGTTTCCTTAGGAGCACGTCAGCCTCTGCTTTGAATGCTACTTAGACTTGTAAAACCTTTTATTGAGCAGTCCACTTATTCTTGAAAATAAATTGTCCAAGTCAATTCTGTTAATAGTGTCACAGATTGACTTTTTTCATTGTGGATTGTATCAGCCTCTTCAGTGATTGCCTGTTGTCTTGGCAGAAAGATGCATTTTGACCGTTACTGTCTGCCAGTGACAATTTTTCCCTTAATTTAGGAATTCCTATTTCTCATGAAGGCCAGCTGGAAGCAGCTAACACATTACAGCAACTTCCTCAGCTGTTGGCCTTGGGAATATGTATTCTCTCCAGAATATATATCTTTGGCAGGGAACAGAAAGAAGGAATCTTGGGTAGCGGGTGTGCATGCCAAGTGTAAGGATTGTTGTATTTAATGCCTAGATTTCTGTCCTTGAAATTATGTCTAAAAGAAGTTCAAAAGTAGGACAAAATTCAAACAGGGTGGTAAGATATTTTTTTTTAAAGAAAAAAGATTTTAAAAAATAGCTGTTAACTATCTTTACACAAGATTTTTTGTAATCTTTAACAGGAATGTTTTATATGTCTTGCTGCTTGAATGGTTTTACAGTACTTTTAGGACCATGTCCAAGATGCACAGATTAACAGCCACATAAAAAAAGCCCCTCTGGCTGTGTACTAGAACATTTAGTCTAAACCTACAAATACAGTTGTCCTACAGGAATTTTTGCTAATCAGCTACATGGCCTTGAAGTGTAGGTCATCTGAGTAGTGAGAAGTAAAGTGCTGTTAAACCCCCACAAAAATAAAGTATTGCATTTGCAAGACACATTGGAGATAGAGTGGGTGGGAAGAAGAACTATAGAAATGTATTCTTCATTCACTTATAATAAAAGCTGTGGGTTTTAATTAACATGAAACCTGCTGAATTAATGAAAATGCTGCATAATGATTGAGAGTGAGCATGTTCTATAAATCTTAGAAATATATATTTTTATATACAAAAAAATTACAAGCACTTTTAACAAATTTATTTCTGATTAAATTCTGATTAATGTGTAAAAGTGAAAATATTTTTTATTTCTTTGAAATTGAAAGCTTTGTTGAAGTTTTAAACACAGGAAGTCCAGAAGTAGGCTCAACTATACTGCTTCAGCTACATACCATGAGCACTACCTAAAATGTGACAGCTGCATATACAGTGAAAGGTATTTAGCTCAGATTGAGTATTTGCAGTGAGAGAAATCCAAAGGTGAGGTGAGTTTGGGAGGTAGTTTTGGCAGAGTCTTCTTCAGCTTGAATATACTCATGCATATACAGTGAAATCAGTGTCAAAATGAGGGTCAGAGCTGTTGCTCTAAAGGTGCATCTAGCTCATCTGCAGAAGTGAAGTCAGAACAATTCCCCATCTTTTCAGTATAAAGATGAAAAATATTTATCACTTTTATTCTCCAATATTCAGTGTTTGCTCTCAGTTATAGCAGCGGTTGACTGATGTGTTTGCAGGACAAACTTGTGTTTAAGACGACTTCCTGGACATGGAAGCCTCACTCTGTGTAGCTAGCAAGTGCACTGCAGGATGCCTGGTGCTTTCCCTATTTCATACTATTTCATATTACTTAGCTACTAGCTAATATGAGCTTTTATGGCATAAAGATTTTTTTTCTGGCTTCCAGTCAATCAAATTCTTAATTTTGAAGTCAGACACCACTGCTGCTGCCACTCCTGCTGCTGTGTGAACATTGAAGAGCACAGCATGCCTATCAGATCCCTCATTGATTTTAAAACCCTAGGCATTTGTGAAATTCTTGCTTTACTTGCATACTGTGTTTAAAAGTTTTGGATTGCAAATCACTGGGGTAACCCTGCTTGTTCCCCAAACATCTTACAAGACTTAGTAAGTTCCTATTTAAAAAAATTAATAAAAAAATAAATGCACTGTTAAATTTAGTACATTTCTGTGAAAATAAAAGAACATAGAGCAAAAATTTCTTTATTTCCTGCTTTGCCAGGAAAATTCCTTTATTTCCTATATGAACTGGGATATTTCATTTAATCATCCTTTGATGTCAGTTTCTAAAGTTGTGATATTAGTTAAGTAGGTAAAGCAAGACTAAAATTAATTCTCTACATCTTGGGATGAAAAACTACGTTGTAGTGCTTCATTGCACTCTGAAATATCTCACCAAAGCCAGTGGAGGCTCAGTTATTTAGAGGATATTAACTCACCTGTTAAGATTTTAATGCCAAAATCCTGCCAGATTCTGCATAGAAGTTCTGCACCTAAATACTGATTAGCTGAGAGATCTCTCTGTTGCATGTTGTGTCAGTTGCAGTGACACCAAACTTTCAGGCCAGAGCTCATTTGATGTGGAGAAGATGTGACTGCTACCAGAGTGGTCTCCACAAAGGCACCTACCTACATGAATTGTTTGGCATTTTCAATTAGCAGATAAACCACTGGAGCCCATTTTGTTAGCAAAAGTCTAATTTTTTTCAAATCCTGTTCTCCCCTCCACTATTCCAGGTGGCTGGATTGCACGTACTCATTCTAGGATAACCTAAGGGCAGATAAGTTATTTTTGGAGATCTTATGTACCAGGTCCCCCTGCTCATGACCTCCTTCTCTGTAGCTGACAGAAGGAATACCACATGCTCACACGTACTTTTAAACTTGAAAATCTTTGATGGGAATAAAATTTATTACTATGTTACTAAATTAAGGTCACCTTTACTCTCACCTTCGTTTTCTCTTTGTGTTGTAATTTTAGTTTTGTCCCTTTTTTGCCTTTTAAAGTTTTGCTATGCCATTGTCTCAATTTTAATTTCATTAAAACATTCAAAAAATAAATATCTTTGAAACTATAATGAGAGGAATTTAAGGAATGCTTAGAATTTTGGCAAAATTACAATCTGTGTTCCATTTGCTATTGGGGATAAAATTTGTGTAGGTGTATATGTGATTTTACATGTTGACCATCTGCATAATGTTGGCTGTTACAGAAACTCATATTATTTTTAGCTGCACAGAGAAAAGGCAGAGAATTCAAGAAAACTGGTTATTTTGATAGGCTTTTCTCATACAATTTTACAGCATTATACTAGATTTAAAGTTGATATCGTATTTTGAAAGTACTTTGGTACTAACTGATTTCTGTCCTGTGAACCATACATTTTTTCATGTGGTTGGTACTGAATAGACAACTGTGTATTCATAATTTAATGTCTTTATATTGCCTTGGCTCATGGAGGCTGTATCTGATTAACTCAGCAAGATACAGTTCTGTATTGACTCACTGAGAACAGGAGCAAAATCAAGTCCACCTGCTGTCTTAATAAAATGTCAGTGTTTGATTTCATGTGGTTAAAAGTTCAGTCTCTTGTGAAAATATCCAGTTGTATATCCTAATCTCTTTTACCTCTCTTGGAGTCTTACGAGGCCAAAAGACAGGAGTCTCACTTCTCCTGATGCACATATTAGGGTGCAAGCCCTCTGTTTCCCATTTAGCATGTGTAAATCTTTCTTCCAAGTGATTAAAATGTCACTCAATGGCACATAGATAACCAAACCAAAGGGCAAAAGCTTGTTTAGTGTTTCCTATAGTCAAATTTTATTTATCCTTTGCAGAAAACTATACTTCTCCACTCAAAGCAGGATGGCTGAGAAACATTTTTTTGTTATAGCACCTTCTCCTTGTCTTTCTCATTTCATTTTTTTCTCCAGCTGCTTCTTGAAGCCTACCAAGGAAGTATATTCTGAACATTTATGTAATAAAAAATATTTAGAACAACACTTCCAGGATTACGGCAAAATTTGCAGCCTATGCTCTTACACTATTCATTAGAAACTGAGTAGTATTAGAAGATGTTCTCTATAGAACATTTCTGTAAAACTTGGTGAAATTTCTGGGTACTTGGGTCAAAATCATTAGAGGCTAGGAGAAAATTCCAATATGTAATTTTTAATAGACTTGTAGTTAAAGCAATAGCATGTGTGTCAAATGGAAAGAAAAGTAATAAATGTCCTATGATTTTTTTTCACAAAGAGAAAAGATGAAAGTGTGTTTTGTTTTGTTTTGCTTTGTTTTGTTTCATTTTGTTTGGAATAGATTCTGTAAGCATCTGTAGAGCACTGTCCAAGTTTTCACTCTAATATATTATGTTACAGTGATAGAAGTAGAACATGACCATTGTTACAGTGCCCAGTTGTTTTATTTTCTTACCTCATTCTCTGTGGCAACAAGATGGCAAGATTAATTAAAGCCAGGCATCATGTCTAACGGTGTGTGTTTTATTTGTGAGACACATGTGATGCAAAGCCAGAAGGCAAACACTCTGCTCTGCAGAAAGAGCGCTTTTGCAGTAGTTGGCTTTATCAAAAATGGCTTTATAAAAAATTCTCTCTGCTGTATCTGTGAATGTTTTTTCCATCACTTTAACCTCTAATAGTGTATATTAATACATAGATACAAGAGAATAACCTTTGTTTCCTTCAGGCACGTTGCTGGTTTTGAGTTTCATCACAGGCTCTACGAAATGGACAGCAATAAGATGCTGGAGTGAGTCCTTCAATTAATACTGCTAATTAATTTGTACTTTTTAATTTGATTTTCATTTAGCAATGGAATAGAATTCAGAAATCTTGGAATGCTGACATCTGAAGAAGTAGCCACTGTCTTCACGTAGACTGGCATTTCACATTCATGATCACCAGTAAAAATATCTTTCCAATGAATGTGTCTTCTGTGTGTTCCAGTGCTCTGTCACCTGTGGCAAAGGAATGCAGTCTCGAGTCATCCAGTGCATGCACAAGATCACGGGAAGACATGGCAATGAATGCTTTTCTTCAGAAAAGCCTGCAGCCTACAGACCCTGTCATCTCCATCCCTGCAATGAGAAAATTAATGTTAACACAATAACATCACCCAGGTTAGGTAAGCAGTCAGAAATGGCAAATCTCTTTTCAGTTCTTTCTCTCCATACAGTAAAACAAACTGTTTGGAAACAAGTCTAGGGCTCAGGAGGTATTCAGGAGATTTAATTCTTTGCAGAGATTGATCTTCCTGCCTCAGGTTTTGAGTATGTACATTAGAGACTGTAACTAAGAGTGTTGAAGAGTTTTGTTATCCAAGGATGGACCTCATTATGAGACTGTATGGTATTAAGGGACCAAAACATCCCATATGAAGTTATATTTGTATTAGAGACATTAAAAACATACATATTTTTATATATATTCACCAGTCAATTTTATCAAACCTTTCTAAAGTAAGAAAATCTCTTCTGTTTGAAAATTCTGCAAACTGTGTTCTCTTGGTATTTGTGAGATTGAGGAGGCCCTTATTTGTTCTTTAGGTACAAACAGCTCTTTCCACTTGTCTTTCGTTTCAAATGTCTACATCAATACCTGATGTATTAGGATGTGTGGAGGAAAACTACTTTGAATGAAGAGCAGAACTTCAGATCTTTTCTATTCTTAAAGAAGTTATATTATTGCATAATTACAGAACTATTAATTCTGGTGGTTTTTGTTTCCTAATGCATTGTTGATGATGATTACCATTAGTTCCCCTAATCATTCATCTGCATCTTGAGCATGACAGGAATATTCAAAGACTTGCTGTAGGACAGCACACCCTCTCCAGATGATTTTCCAGAGTCCTTGTTAAGATAAACCTTCCTGTCCAATAGATTACTCCCACATGGAAAACAAGACTGGCATTTCAGACTGCATGCAATACTTCCTTTAAGACAGTGAAGGGTACTTCTTTTTGAGGTTTTCAACCTTTGAACATTTCTGTGCAGTAGTCATTGTTTCAATTTGCTGTTGCTTATGGCCCTTTCCTTGCTATTTCACTGTTTGAAGGTTCCTCCCCTTTGTACTTTATCGTTCTTTGTTCACCTATCTCTCAGAAGCTAGATGCCATCTCCCCCATCATTGATGATTTTCTTCGGTGAGGTTATATAAACAGCTTTGTGTCACAGACTTATGTGAATCTGAAAGAATCACACAAAAATACAGTGTCAATTAAAAATTGGCTTAATGTGAAGTGCAATAAAACCAAAAGATTGGACCATATTGTCCTCATTGTATGCATTATGTAGCAATGGTGTGAATAATCTATGAGTCAGTGTCATCCAACATGGAGTCAGAATCCAATCCAGAAGAAACCTTAACTTCTCCAAAATACATAATGCAATGCTTCTCTTTGATATACTGATAATTTTGGCCTCCAGTTCATTTATACCATGGAGTAGAGATCTTTTGGTTTGGGGGCTAGGGCTAGTGAAAGCTGGTAGGGATTGTGTGATCAGCTCTTTCACAAATTTCTCTTCTGTTAGCATAGGAGATTAACTTAAATCTGAGATTTAGTTATATTTTCAGTGTTTGTGGTGGGTTTGGACAATATTGTGTTCTTGTGCCCTGTTTTTCACTGGATTCCTATTTTAAGTTAGTTTTTTAATTCCATACACTGCATACTACATATGCAAGTATTTAGTTATACTTGATAGGTATAACTAAATGTGAGAATTTCCAACTTTAGTACCATGGTCTTTCTATGATAAGCTTTGTATAGAGGCTTTCATAAGTAAAACAAGGCAGAAAGATGGGCTCCACTCACTCATGAGAAGACAGCTGCATGACATTAAGTTCAGTGCAACTTCATCCATTGATAAAGCTGGCCTTTACAATTTTTGATGTTGGATATATTGTCAACAGGACGACTAGGGGAATTCCTTCTTCTGTTAAATATCTACATCTATAACCCTTTCTCTTCCCCAGATACACTTCTTATATCCTTGTCTCTTTTGCTCTGTGATTTTTCTCTAGAAAAGGCAACAGTAATTTATATCTGATTTTGCTGTTGTTGTTTCACAGCTGCTTTAACATTCAAGTGCCTAGGAGACCAATGGCCTGTGTACTGCAGAGTTATAAGAGAGAAGAACCTCTGTCAAGACATGAGGTGGTATCAGCGATGCTGTGAGACGTGCAGGGACTTTTATGCGCAAAAAATGCAACAGAAGAGTTGACCTCTGTCATGCTGGCTGGCTCTCGACTCTTTGCAATCTTATTATTTATAAACACACACACCCACACAGGCTTTTTTCAGACCAAATATTATCAGATGACATATAATTTAATCAAATTAATTTATTTTTGCCTGCCAGACATCCTTAATGATTTTTGTTAGACAGCCAACATGTTTTATCTTCTGAAATTTTCATAATTAATTTTTATATGAACACTTTTGGATACACTTATCAGAATTTTTAAAAAATAGTAACTAGTATTTTAAGTGTTTATTTTCAGTAAGGTCATCTGTTGCAAAAAAAAAAAAAAGTCATGTTATCTTGAATTTATTTTAATTTAGCTGAATAGTTTTGTTGTATATGGAAATAAAGTCCTTTTTAATTTTATTATATTTTTGGCATTTGGAGTCAGAATGATCTTGTGTTTTTTGCAACAGATGTCAAAGTGAACAAGCTAACATTATTAAACAGGTTATTACAGAATGTATTGTGAAATTAGTTCATTTGATTTAGAAACATACTGAAGGGGATATTCTACTGTAACTTATATTATAAACAAGAAAATTAAAATAGCTAAATAGAGATTTTGATCATTTCTCATGGACACATACTTGAACACAAGTATTAAATCAATGAAACACTGTAGAGATTTACACTGAATCACTGTTGCACTGTTTGAGGTAGTGTAGGGAAAAGCAGTTCTAGAAGTTGTGCCATCCTATGAATC
Source organism: Turdus rufiventris (assembly GCA_013186435.1). Taxonomy (NCBI): domain Eukaryota; kingdom Metazoa; phylum Chordata; class Aves; order Passeriformes; family Turdidae; genus Turdus; species Turdus rufiventris. The sequence continues at coordinate 335,007 of PYHW01010435.1, read as the reverse complement.
CACGTCTGTAGTGCTTTAACATGTCACTTAATTTTTAAAGTTTTTAAATGAAAAACCCATGCCCCTCTATACCTTTGTGTGTCCTTTTGCCGATTTACGAATGGAAGAGTCCTTTCTCCTGCCATTTATATGAATTAATCTGTTAAACATTCTCAGTTCTCTGTTGATGATTTAGAAAATAGCTTTGTAATACTACTTTGGTTTTATCTTTGTCTAATGAAAAAGTCTTTATAAAAATTAAATGTTTTACACTTTTGTGAAACATTATGAAACAGCTGAGATTTTCCTTATGAGAAAATATTGTACATGATTCACATGATTTTTACGTTTTCAATAAAAAGTAAAGCTCTTTTTGTTATATGAAATTGTTTTTGTGTGTCTGTGTCTGGTAGTTTAATCCATTGAGCCCTGCATTGCAGCAGGTACAGCTATGGTATGAGTGCCTTCTGCCTCCTGACTTAGGCACCACTCTACAGCTGCAGACAGACATGTCACTCTGTGAGCCTTTGTATATATGGAAAGCTGAGGATAACACAGCAACATTCTGTGGAGAGGCAGGTATTTATCTCAGGTGAGTCCTGTAACGGCTGCACTTGGCCAGTGAACAGCAGTAGGTCTTCTGCCCCCATTTGGTGATGCAATAAGCCTTTAAGTGTGTTCTGAAAATATGCAGGAGAGAAAAACTGAAGGCAAGACAGCTGGAAAAATAAGCGAGAAAGGCATAATTTCTACTCAGAGCAAAAATGGAATGCAGCTTTATTTGGGTGACTCTTGCTTTTCCTTCTCTGCAAAGATTCTAATGTATAGATGTGATGTAGATATCCACACAGTTTCCACTGATGGATAACCACAGATGCCCACAGACAATAAACTGAGGCCCCCTTTCGGGACTGTGATTCTGTCTAGGAAGAGTACTTAGATGCAGTCTTAACTCCCATTGAAATCAACATCTGTGTTTCAAATAGCTGTACTGTCAAAATCTTTGGTTTGGCACATTACTGCTCCGCATTTGAAAACTGCAACTTTAATAAAGTGCTAGAAGTAAAAAAAAGAAAGAAAAATAATGTTGACATCATGGAATGTTATCTTTTTTATAATTAAAATGTTTCAATGCACAGAAAATTCAGTTGCTCTGGGGCATAACTCCTTAATGTTACAGATGCACATTTGAAAGTCTAATATAATTATTGTAGTTGGCAGGTAAAAGAAGCAATTATTATTTTAAATTTTCTTCATACTTAGCACCAGGTTTGGGTAATAGTCCTGCACTTACTTGAATCACAATTGAAAATCAAGCAAAAGAAAAAATACCTCTAGCCTAGGGGCCAGAGGAAAATTTTTTTATCTGCCAGTGATAGCCTCACAGTTCTAAATGTTTATGCTCTGCTGATTTTGAATATTTCACTAATAAGAATGTCATCTTAGTCACAAAATTTAAAAAGTGTGTTTTAACTGCCTGTATCTGTCAAAAACAAATCAGTGACTGCTGCTGAAATCATCCTTCTCTCACCTCTATAAGAAGATCATAAAAAGGGAATACTTTTCAGTGGGAGACAGGGGTGAAAAGTTGTATTCTAAAATGACATTTTTTTTTAATTTAATGAGTCAAATCAGGATGTTATAGTGCTGATAAGTCTGTTCTTATTCCTTTAGCACCTGTAGTACAAAACTATTAGTTAAATATATGTGAATAATTTTGAAGCAGTTTTGTGTCTAAACAGGAAATGCAGCTCTGAATTTGAAAGCAAGTTCATTTTACTGTTCAGTATACTCTCTCATCATTCAGGACAGCAGTACAGGCTGAAATATCTCTTTGGTCAGAACATTATAAGAATGTTCTGAAAATGTGCCCAGGCTATGGCTTGAGCCACAGCATGCTGTGGGGAGGGCAGGCATGTACCAGCCCTGCAGAGTTTTCCACAGACCTGGGTGGCAGCAGGCAGACCTTTCCAGCTGTGTTCAGGAAAGCTGTAGCCTTATGCAGACATAGACAATCCAGTGTTTGCTTTTTTTTTTTTTTTAATTTGTTCTTTCTTCTTCAAGAACAATCCTTCTGCATTAATATGTTTTCCTTCCAGCCTGATGAATACGTAACATTTCAATAAATGAGTGTCAGATCAGTTCAAGTTCAGCTGGCATGTAAAGGTGAAATTCACTCTTAACTCCTAAGGGCTAGAGTAGGCCTGTCTGCTAATTAAATACCACTTAGAACCTATTTTGTTGGATTAAGTGGGATTTAAGCGCTACACAGGGATTGTGCTAGCTAGTGCACAGTAGGTTTACTTCCTCCTCCCACATATGTGCTGGCCAGCTAGAGTAGTGACCAAAAGTTACAACAGCTTCCATTTCTCGTAACTCTCTTAAAGAAATACCTGAATTTTAATTGCACTGTCATTTATTCTGAAGGGAAATTGCTGCTTTGTTCTAGAGGAAGTGGGTTACATTTTGGGTTGTTTCAGGTTTTTTCCATTCAGTTTTCATTATCTTCTTCAGTGATAGAAAAGCAGCCTTTGCCTCTTTGAAAAATGCACTAAAAATAGAAAATTTGCCTGCCTCAAGAGACCAGTGGAGGCCCTAATACCTAACAGATCAATTATAAAAAGAAAATTAGAAGCACTCAGAAAGAATTCAAAGAGATCTGTAAAAAAAGATATGCAAACTAATAGAAAGGGAACTTGAAATGCATCCAAAGCTAGAAGCCAAATCAGGAGACAGTGGGACCATCTGATAGCACAAGTGTGAAAGGAGTGATAGTGGAGCAACAGAAGTTCAGTGAATTACCTTTGTTGACTTTTCCAGATGAAATATTGCAGGATACCTTACAGCAGAGATATCAGGGAAGCTGGATCAAGGTGAAGGAAATACACAGGAAAGTAAGACCAAATAAGTAGGTTAGGTGCAAACTGCACAGTGCAGGTGCAAACAATGCAGTCACCTGAAAACATTGAAAGAACGTAACTGAGAAATTGATATCAGAGCTGCTGGCACCCGTGGCTCTCACACCAAGCCATAATTGCAGTCAGTCTGCCAGAGGACTGGTGGAGATTTGCTAACTGCTATGAGAATAGCAGGGAAAAAAGCACCAAAAACTGATGGATGTTGTCAGAAGAGAAGACATAATTTTCCCCATTTTTTTGAACTGCTATAATCACAGCATGAGCATTGTGTTCATTTATGGTTGCTGTATTCTTATAACAGTGTAGTGGAATTACAGTGTAACACACTGAAAATGAAATATAAATTAGCAAGGAAATAGACTAGATGGTTTACAAGATTAACAAGGTTGATAATTCAAATTTAAAAGAAAGAGACTGGGATAACTATAGTTTAAAAAAAATCCTGAAGCTGGTGGATAAGCAGCATGGCGACCTCTTCTTAAAACCCACAGTACTGCAAGGAGGGCATCCTTGATATGGTTAATATAGAAATAAATTTAAAAGACATTAAAGTAGGCAATTTAGGCAGATGGTCATGAGGTTCTGAAGCTTGCTTCTGGAGGAGGAACTATCAGAAGAATTGAAAAGCAGTTAGACAATTGACAGTTTATAAATAGATGATAATAGGCTTGGGAAAGAGATACTTCAGCACAAAAGAAATTCTGTGGCTTCTGAGGGAGTAAAAGAATGAATTGGAGGAAGTAGCCTGGAGTACACTGTCTCCCTAAACAGCCTCTTGTTCTTTCCCTTTCCAAATAAAGTGATAGATCCTGGAACTGGGAGAAGACTGACTTAGTAAAATGTCTGTTATGTTCTTATATCTAATGGATTAGTGTGGGTATGTAAACTCACACAGGCGCATGCAACATCTTATGCTACAGTAGCACAGAAAAGCCCTCTATTTCAAGAGATGCTGTAAAGTCTGTGATTAAGAAGTCATTGTCGAATATACCCATGTATTTTAGAACACAAATTATCACTTCTCTCTGCACAGAGAAAAAGTGAAAACCACATGTCATGCATGGTAAGTCCAAAACAGCATGGTAATTCCTAGGGTAGACTGGAACGGTGTATTGGCGTTTCAGAGCTTCATTAGACTGGGGAGACAGAGTTGTAAATGTAGCACCAGATTCCCCAAAAACATGCACATCCACTCAGAAGCACAGTCACTACTGTCTCATTTGTGGTTGCTCCCAGACACTTATTTGAGCATCTACTTAAAAGGTGCCATATTAAGAATTTTAAACAGATATGCTGTAAAATAATCTCCAATAATTACCTGCAAGGAAACATAATGAGATTTCTAAGTAAATAAGGGATTTAATTTATATGTATATACAATTACTCATTTTTACTTTAGGATTTTAAAAAATGTTTTCCTATTTTTATTTAGTTTCTGTATTTCAGCTATTTTCTGAGTGGTAAATAGATTGGTCTGATTCTGTGGTGTAAGTACAGAGCTAAATTTTTTGTGATGCCCTAATTCTCAGTACAAATCTGATTAAAAATTTTTTTCCTGTACTTCAAGCATCAAACTTTCAAAAACTTACTCTCTGTAGCAGTTTCATCAAAATGAAAAGTATTCTAGAAGAACATACATATTTTAAGAAAATATTAAAATAAGAATGAGGAGGCTACTTTTGCCAGTCCTACATAGAGGCCATAATGAGGAGAATTTCAGTAGCTGAAAGTCAAAAGGACTTTAGTGTCATAAAAAAAATGATGAAAATATCAAATCTCAAAATAGAATAATAAAAGTGATGGGACTGAGACCATACCATTCAAGTCAGTAACAGCAAACTTTTCTACTCACTTGAATGGGAGCAGGATCAATTCCCTGAAAACTTCTGTTATCAATTACTTGAAACAATCTAATATTTCCCAGGGTCAAGAAGAATTTACTGTGAAGGAAATCCCTGACCCTAAAAGAAGTGCATGTCATAGCTGTTGTGGTAAATGGTACCAACCCACATAGCACAATGGAGTCTCTTGGTACTGCTGCAGAAAAAGAGGACTTGCTTTGACTGGAAGCTGCTTCTAATTTTCTCTGGGGAAAAAAATGTTACTTTGAAGTATTGTAGGCTTGACATTTTTGGCAGATAATTTGAGGAAGTGCTGGTATGCATTTAAGTGTCTTATGCATCTATTCACTGGTACTCAGTTTTAATGAGCACATATGTATCTATCAAAATAGACCTTGAACCTGAAAACTTAAGCCAGGCACTTACAGAAACTTGTCCTGTCTGCTCTGCCACTTCTAAACAATCTTTTATCATTGGTAGATGATATAAGTGAGCCTGATACCAAACAGGGGTCAGATACAGTTTCAGGAAACTGTCGTATCCTTCTTCACGTCATTAATAATAGAAAGAGTATGCACAGCCAGGAAGCAGAAGCTGGGGCTATTTTCGTTATTACTCTACAGCACAGAAACATGGACCTCTCCGTTTTGCCAAACAACAACCATCCTGATAAATTCCTGCAACTGGAGGTTAAATCTTTAGTGAAAAACTCTGCCTTTCTACCAGCCAACTGGGCAAAATTCCCAGAAGCAGCTTTACCTGGAGTGCAGCGGTGGCACAACAGGATCTATTTACAGGTAAGGTTTAAAAGAGGCTGACATTTTCCTGATTTTTCTACCTTGTTTTAAGGATCAGGAGAAAAATTACATGGTGGTGACACATCAGCTGTAGTTTCAGCTTTCTGCATCTCTAAATTGGCATCATTAATAATCCTGTATATTTTCCCACTGACATCAGAGAGGATAAGTCTCCATGAGAAGAGTTATTCTCTTCAGGGGGGTCCACTGGCTTTATTTCAGTGTATTAGGCTTTCTATTTATCTTTGTAACATTTTCATTGCATTTTCCAGATAGTCTTCTGAAGTCAAATACACCTTAATTATACTAAAGGTGTGCATAGAATGTGCTCTCTGAAGATATAAGGAAAGCCCCAGATTTAAAACTGAAAATGAAGTCATATCCTTTAAACTTGATGAAAAGGCACATTAGAGGGACATTTAAGGTTCTTGCTACAAACATAGATATCTACATAGCTCTCCAAAACTTCCTTTTTATTTTCCTTTTTTTTTTCCTCATTCAACTTTGGCCTTCCTGTTACACTGAAAGACAACTGTTGGAAGTGTGAAACATGCTGTCTGCATTAACCCAGGTTATTATACAGAGGTAGCAGCAGTTTCTTGGTAAAAATGTGAGTGTGCACTGCCTAGCAGAGGCCCTGGAGCTGGCGGAGTAGTTCATGTCTGGATCAGCAGCGGTACAGCTGCATCAGCTCACACCCCTCTGGGCCCCATTGCTGCTCCACAGTACTCCTTCCCTACTGCCCAGGGAGCCCCTCGCCTTTCCCCACCCCTAGCATCAGCAATAGCTCCGAGGTCTGGTTCTTGTCAAGGGATGGAGACATGCATAAGAGGTTGGGGGTGAGGGGCGCGATGGAGAAGGGTCTGCATTCTCCGGATCCTTAGGATGGGGGTCGGATTCCCCAGGAGAACGAGGAGTAAGAGCCAAAAAAGCTTGAACCTGGGGGAAGGGAGGAGAACGATGCTGAAAGTCTCCCACAGCTTCTTCCCGTTGCACTTCACCCTTTTCAGACGTTTATCCCCATCAGCTCTCCAAACCCCTTTGCCCCCTCCCAGAGTCTTTCCAGCCTTTCCCCCGTGACAGCCGCTCCCATGCTCCCCCCTTACTTTCCCCAGCTTCTTCCCTCCCCCAGACACCCTTCCCTCTGCCCGCTCCACCGCCTCCAGCGCTCCGTTCGTGTTGTATAATCTTGGCTGGCGGCTCCCCAAGGAGAGCTGGGCGGGGGACGCGCGGTCGCCCGCGGTGTCCCATGCGAACAGCCCTAACAAGAGACGGAGCCTCAAGGACCCCAAGCTGCAGGGTATGGTGCAATGCTGGCCTCACCCCCTTCCCCCACCTAAGCCCCTCTTTTGTGCAGGAGGGAGGCAGCCACACACAGAGCCTGCTCCGCAGCAGGGATCCTTCTCCCCATTGTTGTCAATCAGGACGCGCTGTCACCGAGCCAGGGCTGCAGAGCTGCGGGAGGATTAAAAATGTGTAGGGAGCCCTGTGCTTTTTGACTTGTGCTCTGCTTTTTGCCACCAGAGAGAAGGTTTTCCTGGAACTCTGCGTCCCAGCCCTGGGATGGCTGTTTCAAACGAAATGTCTGTACTCACCATGCCTCCAAAAATGGAGTTCGCAAAGCTGTATAAGTGCTAAACCTAGGACACAATCTATACTTTTAAGTGTAATCATTAGTGAATTCAAGCTGTCTAGATAAAATTCATTGTGCCATTCTCTCTCCCTTAGGAGCTTGCCTTCTTTTTTCCCCTTTTGCTGACAATCAAATAAAGGGAAAAGTACTGATGAGTTCCAGACATTAGAAGAAACTCGATGGCACAGTGGAGAACTAATGGTGCAGGAATACCATATTTCACTTTAAGATGAGAGAGATAATGGGGTTAAGGGTTAGTTAATTCAGAAATGGAAAAAGGGGAGCAACAGGGGGAGAGAGAATTAATTTCAGAACCTGTGCGCATGATCTAAAGATTCCCAAAGTCATTAAACCTTGAGAGTAGCCTAACTTTCCTCTTTAGAAGTTAATATTCTTGTAAGAAACTATTGCTACTGAGGGCTCCCTATGCAAAGTGACTGCTCAGTGATGTTTGTGGTCTCTTCCAAACCTTTATTATGAGATCACTTAAATTCAAATGCACTGAAGTGCTTATGTGTTTTCTCCACCTATAAGTTTTAAAATCTGTTTCCATTATAAAATCTGCATAATGACAAAAAGCTGCTGGTGTTTCTCCTCACTTTTCTCTTTAGTATCAGGCAAACTAAACAGCTTCTCCACTTAGAATGTACTTTCATCGTCTACTTTGACTAAAACAAACCATAAAGCAGTCTAGGAATTTTGGCCCTTCCTTGTGAAAAGCAGCATAAAAAGCACAGACTTTCTCCTGCAAATGGATCACTGCTGACCGCATTCTGATCACCCTGACAATTTCCAGTCCTGCTGGACTCTCTGCCACACAATATGTTTTAATGCCCAGCACACACCAGATGATTAATCCTCTATATCTGTTTCTCATGTGTGTCTCCCCTGTAGTCAACCTGGTAGTTTTCTGCAATTCTGCGACTTCTCTTTCTTGTTTATATTTCCTTTTTTCCCCCCTATTTTTGGAAGACAGCAGAGAGTATTCAGTCTTAGCAGCATGCTACTTCTTGGCGTGTTTTTTTTTTTTTTTGGCCTTACATATGAGTTAACGCCTGTGTCCTGTCTTTGCCTGTTTCTCAGTATACCAGGACAAGAGGGTTTTTCAAAATGTTTTTTAAAGTTAAGTGCGGGGTTAGAGTCACTGCTTTGTCCCCTGGCTCATACATGCATTACGTATTTCCACTCTCTCCCTTATTTTTCCCTAGATATCTGCAACTGGCCACAATAAGAGCCAGCTGTAAGGTTGGCAGGAACTCTGGTCTGAGACTGTACAGAAGTTTTTATATAATGCACTCAGAGTTCTGCAGAGCTGTATTACCAACGACAGATAAAACACCTTTTTTAACTAAACAATGATGCACAATTAAAATAGTCCATATGAATATTCACTCTTCTCTAAATATCCCCATCACTTTGGCTGAAGTGTTTATAACCATCTACTGATCTCTTTCTGTCCATGTCAGGTGGCTTTTCAGTTTTGCAGCACCTGAGGCTGCCTTAATGTTTCTGACAAGGAATCCAGATCCTCTTCATTTCCTTCCTTAAGAAAATTTTCATTCCTAGAATCATAGAAGGGTTTGAGTTGAAAGGGATCTTACAGGTCATCTGGTTCCAACTCCTCTGCCATAGGCATAAATGTATTCCACTTGAACAGGTGTCTTGAAAGCCCCAGTCATCCAGGCTTTAAACACTGTCAGGGATGGGGCATTCGCAACTTCTTTGGGCATCCTGTTCAAGGGTCTCCCCATCCTTACAGGGAAGAAGACTATCTGCCCTCTTTCAGTTTAAAGCCATTTCTCTTGTCATATTTTTGTAAAAATTCTCTCTTCAGCTGTCTTGTCAGACATCTCCAGGCTGCTTCATGGTCTCCCTTAGCCTTCTCTTCCCCATGCTAAACAACCCCAGCTCACTCAAACTGTCTTCATAAGAGAGGTTGCTCCGACCATCTGTTCATCTTTGCATCCTCCTCTGGACCTGCTCAAGCTTCTCAGGAATCCTTGACGTAAGCTGTTTGCCCTATTGTCTTTCATATCTCCTTATGCACCTTTGGTTAATCTTTGCCTTCCCAATTGCTTTTCCACAGCATCTCCTATGAAATGTGATTTGTTGAAAGAAGCTCTCAAGTGCTACTATTCTTTATAACACAAGAGATTTTCTTTTTTTTCCCAAATGTCTAGCAATACCTATGGAGTTGATATTCCTTCCATGGGGATTCTTGACCACACCCTAGCAAGTTCTTTGTCTGTCAGACCTTTGGTCTGCCTTTAAAATAGTCTCTACATTATAAAAATGTTCTTATGGAGGGAGGTCCTCCACAATCTGTTACAAGGCTTTTGCACAACAAAGGGTTGTAGTATTAAACAAACTACTGTCAAATATAATGACCACCCTGCTAGTCACTTTCATTAGGATTGAGAAGGCTGTTATGAAACAAATCCTGTAGTATCTAATGGCTTTCAGTTTCTGTAGGACTGCCTTGGTTAAAACTTCTAGATATACCTGCCCATCAACAGCATTTCTTATTTTCCCTGTGCAGCAATGTCAACATCAGGTGGAAGCTGATGCTGGCCATGAGAACAGAGTAACTAGTTCTGTCTGGGGGGAGAGGAAAGGGAAGCTTGTGTTCCAGGAAGTAAACTTCACTTATTGTTTAACTATCTCTTTGTTCTCTTTCAGGTAGATGGGCTTGAAACCAAGGTCTTGCCTTAACTGTTGATGTCCTGGGTTTGATGGGTGATACCTCATAACACAGCTGGGAAAAGAATGGTTAGGCTCTTGGGTTGTTTCAGTGCAGTTTAATCGCAGTTGGAATAGAAGGATGAAGTCAAGATAAAAATGAGATAAAAATATTTCCTAGTAATAAAGACTAAATTATAATTTCAGTTATAAGTATTGTAAGGACAGCATAATTTGCATTATAAAACAATCAACAAGGAAAAAACATGGCGTTGACTCAGTAATGGAAATAACGTTGACCCTCTATTGATCTTTGGGCTTTTCATAGAATACTGGTACTTGTACATGACAGCTGTCTGGGTCTGTCAAAGAGGGACATATTTTTCTCAATGAAAAATGAGTTATTAACAGTTATAACAGTGTTCTTGCTCATGAGCTATATATAGATCTAACACAGTTTGCAGAGTTGAGCATTTTTCATCTTGTTAAATAAGTATTTCATAAACATGTTTAATCTACAGTTTTCAGTGCTCTTCATAACGTCTCTGGGGGCTTGGCATGGCAGTTTGCTTGGGCAGGGCAAGCAGGCAGGGTTGCAGGTTTTCTTGCTAGTTAGATTTGCTGTGTGTTGTTTGCAGTGTTTCTGTTGGCTGGTTGGTTTTGGGGGTTTCTGTTAATAATGGTTTTTGATCCATTCCAATGGTCAAAAACTGCAGTTAGTAAAAGTGTATGTAGTCAAATAGAGCCCTCCAAAAAGGATGGGTCTGTACAGACCAGTTCCTGCCCGGAGTGTTCGAGTTTATCAGTGGTTTCAGGGAGTGTTGTGGAGGAAGACTGCCTGTGGTGTGAACAGGTGAATGATCTCCTTTTACTGGTGGCTGAGCTTAGGGAGGAAGTTGAAAGACTAAGAAGTATCAGGGAAGGTGAAAGGGAAATAGACTGGTGGAGTTCAGCCCTTCCATCTTTGAGGGATGCCCAAGAGTCAGAGGACTCCCTAACCTCCCACTCTCAGTCATAGAAGGGCACCTAGTGGATGAAGGGGAATGGAAGTGGGTCCCTGATTGGGGAGGTAATAATAAAAATTCCTCCTGACCCTCACCCCCTAGCCAGGTGCCACTTCAGAATAGGTATGAGGGCCTGGATCTGGAGAGTCAGCTAGATGATTTAGAAGAAAATTACCTGCCCAGTGAGCCTCCCCATCATGGTCCATCTGTCAGAGAGATCACCACCTCTTACAACAAAAAGAAAAGAAGGGTAGTAATAGTGGGTCACTCCCTTCTGACAGGAACAGAGTGCCCCATATGTTGACCAGACTTGTCTGCTGCCTCCCGGGGGCCCAGGTATGGGATATCACTGAGAGATTCCCTGAGTGGTTCAGCCCTCTGATTATTACCCACTGCTGATACTCCAGGCTGGCAGTGA
>PYHW01010435.1:298428-323688 GCA_013186435.1 Turdus rufiventris | reverse complement strand
AGGGCACTGGGTCAAGTGCTTGATAGGACAGGGATACAGGTAGTCTTTTCCCCAGTCACCTTGGTGGCTGAGACAAACAGTGAAAGGAGTAGGAGAACTCATATCATTAACAAGTGGCTCAAGGGCTGATGTCAACAGCAAAATTTCAGATTTTTTGATCTTGGAGCAACTTTCGTGGTACCTGCCCTGCTGGAACCAAATGGGATCCAACTCTCAGTTAAGGGTAAAAGGCTTTAAAATTGACTTGAGGTGGGAAGAGGGTACAGCTGGGCTCTCTGGAAGCAGGCCCAAGGGTGTAAGCCTGTGCTAGGGATGAAATCAGTAGCCCAGCTGATGTGTGTGTACACTAATGCACGCAACATGGGTAACAAACAAGAAGCCATGGTGCAACAGCAGAGCTATTGGCATTGCAGAAACGTGGTGGGATGACTCACACAGCTGGAGTGCTGCACTGGATGGCTACAAGGTCTTCAGAAGAGACAGGAAAGAGAGAAGGGGGGGAGGGGTGGCCCTTTACATTAGGGAAGATTTTGATGCCATGGATGTTGAAATGAATGATGATGAAGTTGAGTCTCTATGGGTAAGAATTAAGAGCAAGGCCAACAAGGCTGACATCCTACTGGGAGTTTGTTATCGTCCACCTAATCAGGAAGAAGAGGTGGACAACTTATTCTATAAGCAGCTAGATAATGTGTCAGGATCATCAGCCGTTGTTCTTGTAGGGGACTTCAACTTGCCAGACATCTGCTGGGAACTTAATACAGATGAAAAAAGTCAGTTCAAGAAGTTTTTAGAGTGCCTGGAGGACAACTTTTTGACACAGCGGGTGGGTGAGCCCATCAGGGAAAGGACTATTTAGACCTGCTGTTTGCAAATAGAGATGGGCTGGTGGGAGATGTGGAGGTTGGAGGCCACCTGGGGCACAGTGATCATGAAATTACAGAGTTCTATATATTTGGTAAAATCAGGAGGAATATCAATAAGACTTTTACACTGGAATTCCACAGGGCAGACTTTGGCCTTTTCAGGAGACTTATTCAGAGAACTCCTTGGGAAGCAGCCCTTAGAAACAAAGGAGTTCAGGAAAGGTGGGAGTGCTTCAAAACAGAGATCTTGAGGGCACAAGAACAAGTTGTCCCTGTGCGCCAAAAGATGAGTCAATGGGGCAAACCTCCAGCCTGGATGGGCAAGGAGGTTTTGGAGGAACTTAGGAATAAAAAGAGGTTGTATCATCTTTGGAAGGAGGGTCAAGTCCCTCAAGAAGTATTTAAAGGAGCTGCTAGAGTATGTAGGAAAAAACTAGGGAGGCCGAAGGTCTGTTTGAACTAAAAATTATGACTTCTGTAAAAGATAATAAAAATGTTTTTACAAAAATATTGATGGTAAAAGGAAGGGTAAGTCCAGACTTTGCTCTTTATTGGATGAGGGAGGGAACTTAGTAATTGCAGATGAGGAGAAGGAGGAAGTGCTTAACACCTTCTTTGCCTCAGCCTTTAATGTGAAGACAGCTTGTCCTCAGGACAGCTCTCCTCCTGGGTTGGTAGATGGTGTCAGGGAGCAGAATGGTCCCTCTGTTACCCAGGAGGAGGCAGTCAGAGAACTGCTGAGCCATTTGAAAGTTCATAAATCTTTGGGACCAGATGAGCTTGCAAAGCCACTCTCCATCATTTACCAGCAGTCCTGGCTCAATGGTGAGGTACCAGATGACTGGAAGCTGGCCAGTGTGACATCCATTCATAAAAAGGGTAGGAAGGATGATCCTGGTAACTATAGGCCAGTTAGCCTGACCTCAGTACCTGGCAAGGTCATAGAACAGTTTATACTGAGTGCCATCCAGCCAGTATAGGTTTAGGAGGGGTAGGTCATGTTTAACCAACCTGATCTCCTTTTATGACCAGGTGACCTGCCTGAGGGATGCAGGAACTGTGGATGTTGTGTACCTGGAATTCAGCAAGGCCTTTGGCACTGTCTCCCACAGCACACTCCTGGAAAAGCTGGCAGCCCATGGCTTGGACAGGAGCACTCTGCTGGGTTAGGAACTGGCTGGATGGCCAGGCCCAGAGAGGGGAGGTGAACGGTGCTGCATCCAACTGGGGATCAGTCACCAATGGTGCTCATCAGGGACCTGTGCTGGGACCTGTCCTGTTCAATATTTTACTGATGACATGGATGAGAGTGTTGAGTCTTATTAGTAAATTTTCAGACAACACTTAGCTGTGAGCAAATCTCCATCTGTCAGAAGGTAGGAGGTCTCTGCAGAGAGACCTGGAACAGTTTGAACATTTGCTGCATGAGTCAGAGTCTGTGACAAAGGTTGGGATGTGTTTTGAATCTTAAAAGAAAATATAAAAAAGTAGCTTTTTCAGAAATTCGTACTAGCAAGCATATTTTTGTTGTCTAATTTTATGTTTCTCTTCTTCTAGAAATGCGTATGTTCAATGCAATATTGTTCATATTTCTTTGTATGATTTCTTGAACCTAAAACTTTTGGGATTTGCAGGTGATTCCAGCTTCTGTCCTTCCTTTTCCCTAACTAGTCTGTAGGACATATCTACAATCAGGCATCTGCTGTACTCAAGTACATTCTTCCAATCAGTTTGTCACTTCAATGTCTGTTCTCTATAATTTCTTCAATCTATGTCCTCTCCCAAATTCCAGTCCAGTTCTCATGGTAAAACCCAGTTACCCCTCTCAGTCTATTCTCTCTACATCTGCTCCAAGCCACCACATTCTTCTCATGCCCATGAAAAGAAAGGTACTTCAGACAGTAGGGGAAAAATTTTTGCCAAAAAGCACTGTTTTTATGAAAAAGTTTTTGCATCATGCCATCTATTCCAAGTTTTGGAGAATTTTATCTAAAACAGCTTTAAAAATTACTGTCAAGTCACATTCTTTTCACAACATTTTAGCCTAGGGAGACCAATCATCCCCTGGTGAGACAGTTCACATTCTTCAACAAAATGTTCTCCAAGTTCAACTATTTACCAAGCCTGAGGGAAGAGTCATTAAGGTCAATGACAAATCTTAAATAAGAAATAAAGTAAATAAAATAAAATGCAGTCAGAAAGAAAAGGCAGTTAAAAACACCAGCTCAGCTGAAATCTGGCCAGTACAGTCCAGAGGGCTTCAGTGCCAACTGTAACTACAATGCAGGGAGTAATATTATCAGGAGATACGTGAAAGCTTAGGAACGACATGTGAAACATATGAACTAACAGAAAGATGAGAGGTCACTGACGATCCACCCGCCTACTAATGGCAATTATTGATGGGAAACATGCTTAGTCACTTCTGCAGGATTTAGTGGTAGGAGTGCCACCATGATGCTTCCTCCTAGAGTTTCTTAGACAAAGTCTGTTGTTTTCTCTTCTCCACCTTCACTTTCTGAAAAAAATCAGTCCTTATGCTTCCTTCTACACCTGCCTGCCTCAGGCCAACATATAGGAGTTTATGCATGCACATGGACACTGCATCCATGAAGTAGGTGACAGCAGCTGACTTCCATTGAAAGCGGATACAACAGCCCACAAAGTGGGCAGAAAATTACTCAAGCAGAAGAAGCCAACAGGGACCTTCACTGACTTGCTGAGGTATCGAAGCAATTCCCAAAGCCAGCAAACAAGAGGTCAGATACCCTGAGATCCCACTAAAAAGGTGGAAGGAGAAGCATGACATGCCTCTAGCCCTTTTGCAACTGAAGTCCATCCAGCCTGTGGTAACTTAACCTCTGGAAATCTCAGTAAAAATGAAAAATTCAGGGAAAGTCATCCTTACATGGAAGTAAGTTTCTAAGGTCCCAACTTCTTCATTGGCTGTTTATTATGTGCACTTCGCCTTATGTGCATCTTGCAGCAGGTGCTGCCCACGCCTGTGTGATTTCTGAGAGCAGGAGAGAAGTGGGATTGCCCCCTCCCAGCATACCTGACTCAGGACCACTGGGTCAGGCCAAGGCTCCCCATGACCCAACATAAAGATCCTAAGGACAAAAGTACTTACAAGGACCGATGAATTTTCTGTGTTGGTTCTAAGATCCTGAGATGGGAGAGGTGTTAGCGTAAGACAAAGGCTCTGCAAAAAGCAGATCTGTTAGATAGCTGACATACTGTGGTACCACAGGTTGGTGACAGGTTAATTGAAAGTCCTGGGGACAGAAGGTTGTGACAAATACTAAATAGCTTGGGCCAGGGAGTCTGATTGCATTCCTCCATGCGATTACAGGTTGAAAAGTATTGTAACTACTATTTTACAGAACCCTAAAGGGACCCTTACTACTGTTCTAAGAGGCAGCTTGTGATTTCTCAAAAATATGATCCCACAAGGGCTGTTCTCCTTCTTCCTCCCTTGACACCCATATGTTCTAAAAGATCTTATTTAACAGCTTTTGTTATCGGGAGACTGTCAGATGTTTAATTACCTGTGAATTCTGATAGTGCCCTCATTGACTGAAGAGCTTCTTCCACATCTTGATGTAGGTCTAGCAGTCAGAGTGTGAACGAACTGTGATTCAGACCCCTGCTATCAGAGACGCATTTCCAGTTGAGGCTGTCTTTTACACACCATTACCCCTGTGATCATTCTGCTTTGTCCTTACATCTTTGCTTCTGCATCACAGTCCATGGCTTTTGCCAGAATTATAATGTTCTACTGCAGTTCTCCATAGCAGTGTTTCACTAAAGCAAAGGCTTTCTTCCAGCAGGAATTATAATGTCAGTTCACATTTGCAAAAGAACTTAATGTTCAGATTGTACCCACCTGCTTTCCTTGGAAGGAAGAAATTTGTCCAAAGTGAGTAGTCAGGCTCCCTCACTGTAGAAGTTTGCCAGAAGGAGAAAAATGGTTGAATGTGTCATTTAAACATGATTCTGTTGCATTACAAGTGATAATTCTGGAAGGGGACCTATTGTAGGTAATGCAAATGAAATCCAGGTTCTGATCTAACTTGTGTCTTACAGAGAGAAAAGAGAGCTGTCACTGAGCTGCCAGGTTTAGACTTGAACAGGGTCAGTCAAGAAATAATAGACAAATCCTTGGGGAAACACATTACTCCCATCACGCTGAAATCCACAATCAAGAGCAACCCATTATATAGTGATATCCATGTGGATGATGACTGGGAGGAGAAGAGAAAGACCCCTTCCTGGACTGTGCAAGACTATGACAGACAGTCACTGCACTCTAACTTGGCCAGCCACATCAAGGTAATTGGCTGTTGTGCTGAGTGTGAGCAAGTGAATTGCGGTGAGCTGTGTAGTGCACTCATAAACCACTGTGCAGCCCTCTTGGATTTTGAGGTGGGATTACAGAAGTAAATATGGAGGTATTTTCTGGTACAAACATGACACAAATATGAGTCTTTTCAGTAAAGAAGTCTACATATCGGGTGAGACACCAGGAATTTAAATTTTACGGTATATGACCTCTGATGAGAGAAAGTCTTAAACCACAACACTGTACAACTCAGCTTCCCTGAGTTGTAGGGAAGAGCTACAAATGTAGCATTAAATACCTTAATAATTGATATAGCAAAATCCTGTTATCAAATTACATATATTTTTCTCAGCCTCACACTATAAAGGATCACACCTCCTTGTGGGTTGCCACAAATTACTTTTAGGATTACTTGGTTTGGGTTTTGTTTGTGTTTTTTTTTTTTTTTTCCCTGGTGTTCCATTCTTTGAAAAAGGAGTCAGTGCTGTGTTTATACAACTTCATCTCTTCTTGAGAAGACAACATGGTTTGTTCTGGGTTTTTAAACACATTTCAGTGACTGGTGTCCTACTTTGGGTTCCTGGATGAAAAGTGTGGTTTTAATTTTTCCCAGTGGAACATTTACAGCATCTGGAAAGTAGCACAACTTACATTCAAGTGAAAGTGCCTTGCATATGTGTTGTGATGTCTTAAATTCATTAATCAGTATCTGATGATAGCCAAAATACTTCTGGGTGTGTTCTAATGACTTTGTGTGTAAAAGAGAGAAACTGATTTCATTTTCTGATTTTTCTTCTAGGAAAATCCTAATGATCTACAGTTCTGGATGGGGGATATTTATACTCCTGGTTATGATACCTTGTTAAAAAAGAAGGAGAGAGAAAAAAAACATTCAAAATATTGCCGAATCATTCTGCTCATGGTACTAGCCATTTGCATCCTAATTACTGTAATTACACTTAGTGTTTTACTTACTTAATATAGCCAAATGATGATGAATTTTTTTCAATAAATGTTTTTATTAAACAATTCCCTTCTCTGGTTTTATTTTAATTCAATTTTTTTGGTCACAAATGCAATTTATTTGACATCACTTCCTCAAAATATTCCTGTATAAGACAAGAAATTGACCCTGAAAAGAAACAAATATTCTGAGCATGGTTGAATGTCTCCTTACAGGTATAATTTAAAAAGAAAACTGTACTCTATATTTTTAGTGCCTTCTTTGGACTAGTGATTTAAGTCAGTATGTGTGGAACGTTACATATAGTGCATATAGAGTACCAGCTGACTATTTGTTTTAATAAACACCTACCATCCTCTTTGTCTTTTTTATGATGCTATTTTTAGAATTTAGAAAAGCATTATAAAGCATCATTCAAGATGTCACAAAGAACGATAAAACGAAGATTACCACATTACTTAGTGACTGCATGCATTGCTGCAATGATGCAACGTGTAGTAAGAGCCAACCTAAACTCATAAATATTTTCTTACACTTTTTCAGAGAAGAAAAACAGAAAACAGATCACAGAGTTTCCATCAAAAAAATTCCCTGAGATCTATGACAAAGTTCTTTCACCACTAGGTCATCTTCTTCCAACACATTTCTGTCATCCTAAAAGATGGAGTGACAACAACATCTGCGGAGTGGTAGAGTACAAAGTGGAATTAATACACCTCAAAAAATATTAAAGTTATATAACCAGGTAGGGAAAAAGCTTCTTTGTAAATCAAATGAACAAAATGAAATATTTAGATCACACAGCCAGTTAAGTTAATATGCCTCAGATTAATTCAGGAGAATCAAAACATGACAAAATAAAAAGTGAGTAAGCGGGAAGACAAGAACCTCGAGTAATGATTTCCTTTCTGAAAAGATACTCTGCAAACCCTTTATACTTCTGTATTGAACTATGAATACTATTGAGATAGGGATTTCCCTTTTGAAAGAGAATCTCACAGAGTAACAGAAGTTGAAAAGTTGAAGTTATGCCAGTTCTGCTTCTTGTCCCACAAAAAAGTGCTTTAGATTAGTCAGGAACAGAGCTAAGGTAGAAGGTTTGTACTGACCCCTCTGAGTTCTAGAACGTGTCCTACTTGCAGCAGGTTTACAGTGCTTTAACTCATGTCAGGATAAATCCTCAGAAAGTGTATTTCTTTCTTTCCTTCTTGTCTAGCCCATGATTGATTCTTTTGTGTGCTGTAACTTCTTGGATCCTACTCTAGCTTGTACCATAACTAATTTGAAGATTCAACTAAAAAAAAAATCAAGCTTAAAAAAACTTACTGCTTTAATCTGGTGTGCAGATAACAGCAAAAGAGCAGCAGCATTTGAATGCACGTGCATGAAATTAATATCCCTGTTACAAAACTGGGCATTGCTGTAAATATACAAGGGAACTCAGTCTCCTGCCTTGCTGCAGTTTCAGTGCAAATGGGGCTTCTGAAAGATCAGACCCATTTAGTTTACGAGAGTAAGAACTTGGGAGTATTTTACAAGACTAATAGCTGACATTATGAAGTAACTACTCACATTAAACCAACAATACTTGACTTTTTTCCAGCCCAAGTGCATTTGTTGTAAGTGAATCGCATATAATGCAGAGACGTACTTTTTAAAATTATTGAGGCCTGCAGGCTGGAAGCCTAAAAGCAAAGAGCTCTGTAATTTCCAGGAAAACAGCCAATAATGCGAGTTTCTCAACTGCATTACTCTGTGAGGGCTCAGTTGAAAGGATAAAACCATTTTCTCCACAACTTCACTATGAGCTGTTTTAGTCCGATTTCACTGCTGTCACCTAGCGGACTGCCAGCAAAGAGGAAAAACGTGTCAGGCGCGAAAATGTACCGGTTCGGACTAATTTTTTTTTCTTCTGGATAATGTCATGTTTCTCTTGGATGTGGGGGAAGGGCTGTTGCGTTTGTTGAGCTCCGCGGGCGCCGTCGCGATGCGGGCTCCTCTGGTGACCCCTCGCGGCCGAGCGGCTCCAGCGGCTCCCGGGAATGTGCGCGGGAAGGAGCGCGGAGCGGCTCCAGCGGCTCCCGGGAATGTGCGCGGGAAGGAGCGCGGAGCGGCTCCCGAGAATGTGCGCGGAGGGCTCCGCGGCTCCAGCCCGCTCCAGCGTGCTCTCGGGAAGGAGCGTGGAATGCCGGCTGGGAAGCGAAGGCTGCTTCGTGCCCTGCGGGAGCGCCTGCCCTCCCCTGAAGGAAAGGGATTGCTGCTACGCCCCTCGGAGAGCAGTCGCATGAGGAGAGCCCATTGTCTGTGTAAACGCGAGTGGATGCTCGGTAATGGGAACATAAACAGCACTGGAATACTTTGAGAGGAGCCAGCCAGCTCAACAGTCTGAGTCAAAGACTTTTCATCATGGGAGAGTGGTGGAGCCTCGGGATCCTCTGTACCATGTACTAACTCTAAAAACAATAAATTAGAAACCCCTCCTTTAACCATTTGATGCAGTATTACTTTACATATATTGTAGAAAGAAAATTAAATTTTTGGTTAATAGACATTGCCGTGTGTTTCTTTTTCATGTGAGTTTTTTGCATTTTTTGGTTTGGGTAGTTTGGGCTTCTTAAAATTTATTAGTGACAGAGACTGAAGAAGACAACTCATCACACAACATTCATAGTAAACTAGCATCAGTATTGGTGGCTGGAGAACAGAATGTTTAGTGTATTCCAAAATTGCTTAAAAAACTATAAGAAAAGGAGGTTCAGGTGGACCTTGTAGCTCTCTACAACTACATGAAAAGAAGTTATAGACATGTGGGTGTCAGCCTCTTTTCCCAGGTAGCAATTGTCAGAACAAGAGGAAATGTCCTCAAGTTGTGCCAGGGAATGTTTGAAATGGATATTATTAAAAAAACCTTCACTGAAATGGTTGTCATGCACTGGAACAGGTTGCCCAGGGAAGTGATAGTGTTACTGCCTATGGAAGTGTTCAAGAAACATGTGGACGTGGTTTGTATGGATGTGGTTTAGTGGTCATTACAGTTGTGCAGGTTTAAGAGTAGGTACTGATTATCTTAGAGGTGTTTTCCAACCTTAATCGTTACATGATTCCATGAATGAAACTGTGGAGAGGGCTTACAGCTTGTCTGTGAGCTAGAGAGAATTAATTGATGAGGTTTACTTCTGAAAGGAATTTTACCAAGGCCATTGGTATTGGAGACTGAAAAGAGAAGAAAAACAAGAAAATAAGCGATAAGAAACCTGCAACTGGGAGAAGTATTTTTAGAAAAGTGTTGTGAAAAACAGAGGTGGAAATGGATTTGCAATAGTAAATGTTTTGTTGATTTATTGTAACCAATGAATAAAGTGTAAACTTTGTAGAGGGTATAAAAGACAGCTAGCTGTCGTAATAAACAGATTTTAGTCTTCTGAAATGTAGTGCATCCTTTTGTATGTCACACCGCCCCAACAGTGACATGAAACAACACTACTAGTTAAGTTTCCAGTAAGTGATCTCTGTGATCTACATTCATTGGTCTCTTCCTACCCTGAGAGCACACTTAGACACATAATTTCACACTTTCACAGAATCAGAGAATATGCTGAATTGGAAGGTTCTCATCAGAGTCATCAAGTCCCACTCCTGACCCTGTACAAGACACCCCAAGAATAATATATGTCTGAGAGTGTTGTCCAAAAGTTTCATGAATTCTGTCAGGCTTGGTGTTGTGACCAGTTCCCTGGGGAACACATTCCAGTGCACAATCATCCTCTGAGTGAAGAACCTTTTCCTGGCATCCAACTTAAACATCTCTTCACTCAGCTCCATTCAATTTCTTCAAGTCCTGCCACTGGTCACAAGACTGGATTGGTGCCTGTTCCTCTGTTTCATCCTGTGTGGATGTTGAAGACCTCAGCGAGGTCTCCCCTCAGTCTCAGGCTGAGCAGACCAAGTGATCTCAGCCACTCCTCATACAGCTTCCCCTTCAGACCCTTCACCATCCTCACAGCCCTCCTTTGGATGCTCACCAATAGCTTAATATCTTTTCTATATTGTGGACTCAAACCTACCCCCAGCACTCGAGGTGAGGCTGCCCCAGTGAAGAGCAGAGCAGGACAATCCCCTCCCTTGCCAGGCTGTGATGCTGTGCCTGATGCACCCCAGGACAGGGTTGGCCCTCCTGGCTGCCAGGGACTGCTGGCTCATGATCAGCTTGTGCTCAACAATAACATTTCCTGCAGCCCTGAAGAAAACTTAACTTCAACATTTTAAACAGGTGCTTAAAGATAAGAAAGAAGTCAAGCTTGCATCAGAACATAAAGAAATCTTGGCATGATATAAAGATTTTTATTCCAATAGTAATCAGCTCAAATATCAGCAAATACTCCTTTGTAGTCAGTGAAACTCTTAACATACCGCATCAAGTTGATACCTCAAAAAAGATGCAAGACAATGGTATAACTATGGTAGAATACTATCTTTTACTGGGAAAACCGTATTTGCAGTAATATGCTATAACAGCAGGAATTTGTTCTTATAAACTGCACAGCAGCAACCTCGAAACAAATAAGAGTTCTGCAGATTGTCCCCACATAAAATTGCACTGGCAATTACTACATTTCACAAGTGATTTTAGAGAAATTGCCTTTTCTTGATTTTAGAGAAATTATCTCTTCTCTAGTAAGTAATGATTAGCTTTTAAAACTAACTAATTGATTGAAGTTTTTTTACTGGCTCTCTGTACAACTACTCTCCCAAATCACTAGAACATACTGGAAGATTCTGTTAGGAAATTCTCAGCCTTTCTCTTCTTTTGCTTCATTCTTCTCATCCCAAAAGTGTCCAGAAATATGCAACCATGTTCTCATTTTATTTGGTTTTGACTAAAGTTGCTGAAAACAGAGTCCTGCTTGGTTCTGGCAGCTCAACAGGCCCAGTTTGGGAAAATTACAGCTGCCACTCCCCTTCAGTAAAGCCCAGACATGGTCCATGGAAAGGATCTCAAAGGACTTGTTGCTTTAGCAGGGTACATGTTTTTGTCTTCCACGCTGGTTTTCTTTTTTCTTCCAATGCACCTATTACAGAAGGCAAGGTTTATAACAAACAAACAAAAAACCCCAACAACAACAAGAGCAACAGCAACAAAAAAAAAAAAAAAAAAGGAAAAAAAAGGGGGAGGGTAAAACTAGCTAAACTAGCTGGTCACATCAGGATTTGAAAAAAAAAGAAGCAAAGAAGCAATGTGAGTTGTGAGTAGCAATATACTATAAATATCTCTGAGTAGGGAAGAAGTTACTCCTTTAATTATCATATTTGGTGTGTGAATGGTGCATGAATAACCATAATAGCAGAACCTGTGCAGACACTGTGCACCTCTGCTATCTATCACTGAAAGGTCAGGAAGGCCTGCCACAAACTTCCCTGCTCAAGTCCCACTGATTAATTCAAAGAGATTTTGTAGCAGATCAGACAGATTTCAATGTAGCAGATAGATTTCAATGATCTATTCTGTGTGGTTATGCTGTACTGTAAATTGATTCATCCACTGGAATACAAATTTATGGGGGACCTAGTCAGCCATCAGACAGCTATCCAGCACAACAAATGCAATGTTTCTATCAACTGTTTTTTCATGTGGTTTTACTGGTTAGAAGATGCATTGAGATTTGAAAAGTTAGAGTAGCAGTTACCTGCTGTAACAAGAGACTGGTGTAAGATAAAGTGTATAATTTCTTTGTTGCATAAGATAAATTTTAAAAAATTAGCACCTAGTATTTTTAATGGATTACACTTTTTGTTTTAACAACAGCACTTCCTCCTATATAGCTTCCATCATGAAAAGAGCCTTTAGAATTATCTATATATATATTTATTATCATTATCATTATCATATCATTATCATCATTATCATTATCATTATTATATTTCCTTTATTAGTCTTACTTTGTGGACAAAGAAGTATACACATTTCTGTGGATTGACAGTTCGGCTGGGGCTTTACCTGGATGGCCATAACCAGTTTATTTGCAAATCTGATTATTTGCATTCTGGAGAAATGCATTACTGAATGTAGGAAAGTAATGTGTCTTGAGTCTTGTGTCTGTGAGATCCATCCTGCTTAGATTGAAAGGTTTTCTCTGTTTCAACTCTTATTTCCCATGATATTGGTTTGGACTCAAGACACTGCTATGCCCCTATTCAGGCTTCTGGATTCATAGGTAACAACATGATATGTGCCATGGTTCAATTAATTTCTCAGCAACCTGGTGGCACTGCAAACTCAGAGTTGTAAGTCAAGCTTGATAGGCCTGTGCTCACTTATAGTCCATTGTCTGAAAGCAGGACAACAGAAAATTTGTAAATATAAATTAATTTCTTTGTGTAATATTTATCTCCAAGTCCATGAATCTAAATCTGTAAAAGATTTAGCTTGCAAGATTGGGAAATTGTGGAAGCATTGCCCCCTCCCCTCCTCTCCAAACAAAAAGACATTCAGGCAGATTTCTGCTGAAGAATAGATGTACAGTAATTTCACGACCATAAGGCGCACCGGACTATAAGGTGCAACCCCTGGGAGTCGGCAAATTTCGCAACTTTGTAGATCATATATGGTACACTTTTTTTTTTTGCAGCGAGGAGCCGCGTGGCGCACAACAAAGTAACGAATTAGTAACAGAATCGCGCCATTGCGTGTTTACTGGCATGTGCTCAATTTGCAAACATTTTTCACAGATTGGCGTAGCCTTTAAACGCAATCCCAGGCACCATCCCTGTGCCGTGAGCCTTGGCACTCCTGCCTGCCCGCAGCGCTGGCTGGTGAGGCGGGGCTTGGGGCAGCCATGGTTCACGGCAGTCCGGGGTGGATCGGGGCTGCCCATGGTCTGGGTTGGCTTGGGGTGGCCGCGACTCGCGTCTTCTGTGGCCACCCACTCCTGCCTCCCCTGCGTGGCTTGCGCCGGGCCAGCGGCAGCGCTTCCCTCTCTCCCTGCGCAGAGACTGGGGCTGGCACTGGCTCCCTCCCTCCCTGCGTGGCTCCTGCTGGCCGTGGTCACCTGCTCCCGCCCCCCCCATCGTGACTCGGCGCTCCCGCGGCATCGCCCGCCCCCCATTGTGGCTCACACTTCCGGGATGGCAAATGTCGCAACTTTGTACGTCATATAAGGCGCACCGGACTATAAGGTGCACTTCCGGGTTTGGGGAAAAATTTTAGTCAAAAGGGTGCGCCTTATAGTCGTGAAATTACTGTAGTTCAAGTTTGACTTGTAGTGGAGTTTGAATGAACATGTGCTTTAGGAAGCAGCTTTTGACCAGATCCCTTTATCCTTCTTGACTTCTTCCTTTTGCAGCTGTTTCTTAGTGAGCTTCTCCCTGGCAGCAGCAAGTCTGGTCAGTGGTAGCATCCTGATAGCCAACCTCTTCCTGACAGAGGTACTTGTCACGATTTTCTAGTCGTGGAAGCTGACTTTGTGAATCTTTGCAACTGGAAACTTGTTGCAATAATCCTGATATGGCTAAAGGCTGATTGCGAGACACTGAATCCTAGTCAGAATATTCAGTTATAAATTAGATATTGTTGAGGGCTCTTTTTCCTCACCAGAACTATTGCAAGTCATCGGGTTGTGGAAAAAATGCTGGACACTCTCTCTCATCTGATGTATTACTTTCTATAAGGACAACCCAGCAACAAAAATCCAATGCATTATTGTAACCAGTTGGCAGGCAATTTTTAGGCTACAAGAGAATAATGGTTAATTCAAAGTAGCATGACTTGCTATGTCATTTTCATGAAAACACAGATCCTGAGTTGGTGTTCATTACTTTTTCGATCCATGTATTTAGCTTCACAGACAACCCAGTATATGAACCAGCCTCCCTGAAGCAAGCTTGCTTCTCTCTGGGTTTTCCTCTGTGCTGATTGTGTTCTTTTTGGAAATTCTCCAATAGACCACTTTCAGCTCAGAAATCAATTTGCTGCGGCTGCTGTAGTAAATTGAACCTCTTGTAGCTGTAAGTGGGTTCATCTGTGGGAATTCTTGTTGCTTGTGGTAAGGTTAGTCTTCTTGAAGGAAGTGTTGTGGAGTTAGGGTAGAAGGCAGAAGGTTTTTTGGCAGCACAGTTATTGTTCAACACAGCACAAATCTACTGAGTATTAGGCTTATTTGCTTCAAATTTGGCAGACTGTTTTTAATACCTGTGGATGTGTGTGCCTGTTCAGCCTTTAAAGCTGCTGTTCTCTGGCACAACTGAATACTAAAAACACATGCATAAGTATGCATGCTAAAGCATTTTGGGGTTTTTTTGTTTAGCTGTTTGGGTCTCTCTTCTAAATATCTTGGTTCTTTCTCAGAAAAGGAAGTGATAAATATAGTGGAAATAAAAGGGGATGGTTTTGTTTTGGGAGGTGCTTACTTTTGTTTGCTACACCCACATATGCTTTNTTTTTTTTTTTTTTTTTCTCTGAACTGTAAGAATGATGTTTTGAAACTATTTGGGATATAGTAATCTGGATACAGAAGCCGTTAGTGAATAATATTCTTTGTGTGACTAGCCTTGCTGGTGAATAGCTAAAGGAGAGACTGTGTGCCTCATAAAAGTAGTTCTTAGGCTAAAATGAGCACAGGGCATTCAATCTTTAAATTTACATTAGTTCTGGCTTTTTAATGAGCAATGCCATAAATACTGTCTCAGCTCATTGAGACGTGAGCCGAACCAAGTGTTAGTAGACTGGCATGTGGTCAATTTGCATAGTTGAGGGCCTAAATTTTTAATTTACTTTTATTTTTAAAAATGTCTGTTTCTTAGTATTAAATGCATCAAGTTTCAGAATCATCTGTGAGGAAAAAAAAATCAAGTAAGGAATCAGGAAGCTCTATTTTGTCGGAAATGGTCTGTATTGCTCTAAACGTCTGACAAGTTATTGCACCCCATAAACATTTCTGAAATGCCTGCAATATTAAGTTACCATAGAGCACAATTTATAGAGTCTGTTTAAAAATAAAATTGCAAGAAATGGAATGGAAAACCTCCTAATTTGTTAAGATTAAGATGAGGATAAATAGAAAGCTATGACATTAAATCAGGTTTTGTCCCTGATTGAAATGTGACATAGAAAGTATACTCAGGACAAGAACAAATCCCAGGCAGGTATTTAGAATTGAATGAGCTGATTCAACTGTATCTCTGGCTTTTCATATATGGGTTAAAATAGCAAATATTAGAAGTAATTAAATTGGAAGTATAAGTTTATGCAAAGCTCCAAGCTAGAGAAAAATGGGTTCTCCAGGGAATGGAGTAGGAGATACTGTTTGCAGCCTGGAAGGCAGTGTGTTAAACTGGCAAGTTGTCAAATCCCGAGGCAGTAGAAAACAAGTGAGTAAAAGCATTTAGAGGAGTAATGTTGTGTGGAAACGTATATTGCAATACACTGCAAACTGCCGAGAGAGCGAAGAATTCACTAAGAGCGTAAGTGCATGTCTGACCTTGAAGTGAGAAATCAAGTTCTTAGGGAGATTTTTGACAGAAAAAAAGGCATTTGATGGTAGGATCTGTATAGTGAAATCCATTGAATTTGACCTGAGTGAATACATTTAAGACTATGTGCCTTGCTCAGATACTTTCCCCAGTGCTGTGTCCATACCCCCACAACAAGTTAGGAGTCAGTGCTTGTTTTCAGAAGGCAATTCTGCCATCAGAAAATCTTCTTCCATTCCAAGTGAAATCTCCTTCCATTGTGGTAGGTTATTCCCTACACCCCTGAATTTGGACACAACAATTACTTAGTCAGATGCTGCCAAAGTGCCTGGGCTTCCTCTCTCTGCATCCTGGCAGCGGGCAGCTATCATTGACCTTTCCATTTGTCTGACACCTGTAACATTTCTTGGATCACCAATTGTAAACCTCTTGCTCCAGGCATGCTTTGCAGTGTATTTTCAGTCCTGAATTACACAGAGGTTTGTAAAGCTGCATTTCTCATGCAGCTGTGAGCTGGGGCAGTCGAGGGCATGCAGGGATGTGGGCACCCTGTCTGCCAGACAGGCAGTTCAGCCAAGGAACAGGACACTGAAGCAGCTCAGGAGGCTGAACTGGCTGTACAACCCTGCAGCTGGGGGCAAACGAGGTAGGCAGCATTGGTCATCCTTGCTGGCTCCCACTGAAACTTCTTGTGCGATCAGTTCACTTCAGAGAGATGACCCTGCCTTTTAATGAAAAATCCTCCCCACTTTCTCCTCTGCAAATGTTTGAACATGGTATGACTGAGGCCTGAATACATGCTGAAAAGAAAACTTTTTCTGTTGTTTTCTTAGTTCATTTTAACTTCATTATTCAGCGTGATGATGTGGACCATAAAAGTGAGATAAGTGACAGCTCACAAAAACCAAAATTATAGGTATTCCTGTGAATTAGCAGGAATTGCTTAGTGTCCAAAATCAGTTTCAAGTCCAATAATTGAGTAAACTGCTGCTGCATGCTTATGAAGTGTTAAACAATAATCTGCTACTGATGATTTCAGCAGAATCAGCTGTTGAGCAATGAGATGATGAGGAAGACATCCATGAAAAAGTTCCACAAACTAAAGAGAACTAAATTCTGTCACTAGTAGCACAGTGGTATATTACACTTGGTTGACAAGTCCTAAAGTCCAAGAGGCTCTTCCTGCCTGCTTTCTGTCGGAAGATGTGCTTTCAGCTACACCTTTACAACAATGAGGGATATGCCTTGAGGATTCATTCAAATGAAACGGAATTTTTCTAATGAAACTGATTTTTTTCTCAAAAAAAAAGTTAAATGGTTTAGGATTTTATAATTTTTTTCCTTTAATAGATGTCATTTAGAGAGAATGTCAGGATGCCTTGGAAGCTGTCCTTTGAATCATCAGCAGAGTTGGTAGACAAATCTTCCTTTTACAGTATAATTATGAGGTTCTTCTTAAGTTTCTTTTCCGACGTGAAATTAGCTCCTACTGATCCATCCTGGTTATATCTGTATATACTAACATGATATTTGGTTATCTGACACAATTCAAGTTTATGGAGCCAGCTACATTCACAGCTTGCTTCTAGCCAGTTTCCATTCATGCTGCATATTGACAGCATGCAAGTTTGGGAAGCACATTTAACTTCAAAATAAATCAACACATTTTTGCTGCTCTCTCTGATATATTTTTAAGTGTGCCATATTTGCACCACAGGCAATGCAATATTCACTAGAGACTGGCTTGCCATATTGAGCTATCTCAGCCAGTGTCATTCCATCTGCAGGAAAGCTGCACCAGCACCTACATCACTGTCATGCTTTGCACTAGGGTCAGGAACCTCAAAAAGTGGACATTACACATTTAAATAAACAGCCTTCAAAATGAATGAGCAAAGACTGATGAAAACAGGTAGACGCTGAAATATGATGCTCTCAGAGGCAGGATGCAGATGACGAGGTGCTGTTAAGCAACAGTCCTAAGCTGCTGTAAGAAGTGGGAAGCTGAGAACTTCTGGGGGATTGGTAGCTGTCACTAAACCATCACCCAGTTCCTGGAGGAGGAACATAGCAGGAGCTGAGAGCTGCCTGGCACAGAGACACTGCCTAGATTATCACCATGCTGCTTCTGACAAAAAAGCAGTAGCTGTTTTTTATTACAAAAAACCAATACTTCCTTTTCCTTACTCTGTGTAAAGAGGAAAATAATTTTGACTCATCCTGCACATAATTTCTTGAATGTAGCAATGTTGATGCAAAATGAGTTACTATCTATTCCAGAAAAATTAAGCAAAGAAAGTTCTCAGTAAATGTTGCTCATAGACAAGGTTTTTGTTCTATTTTAATTATGCTGGCAGAATATGCCCAAAACCTAGATATTTCCCTTTTCTTTCAACAAGTAGAAGCAGATGGCTTTTACCTGCAACCTACTTCTAAGTTCTCCTGTTTTGGAGTTTCAAATGAAATTAAAAAAAAAAAAAAAGAGAGAGAGAGAGAGAGTTAAGACTATACAATTTGGTTTTGTAAGGTAAACGACCATAACTACTATGCAATATAATTGCAGGGTTTTCTTTTCTTCCAGAGAATATTAACACACCAAAGCAGTCAATAAGCTCTATTATGAAAGTGTATTTTTATGATGTAACATAAATTTGCTTTTCACTTCGTGTAACCTCTTCACCTACAGCTAGAATGCTCAGATGACAATTTACATTAAAAAAAAAAAAAAAAAAAAAAAAAGTGAGGTCTTCAGCAAACATCTATTCCCTTGACAAAAATATTGGCATCAAACCACGGAATGTGTGATTACTGTTGTATTTTATAATGCCTTAAAATTTACTAAATAATCTTTTAAAAAGTGTGTTTTTCTTCCAAGTTTAATTTGATGCTTTTTTTTGGAAGTAGAAATAACTAAAGGACCAGGAAGAAAAATGCTTATTTTTAATTTTGGAGGGTTGAGCTTTGATATTATCTTTCCATTATTTTTATTTAAAAAGCACCAAAAAAACCCTTAAAAATAATTTAGCTATGTTATTGTAAATTGAACTATGTTTTGGTATGTACTACACCCTGGCAAAGCTTATTGCTACTACAAGCTACAGATAAAAACCCAATGCTATTCTCCTAAGAAATCATAACCATGCATCTCTGAAATAAAATTTTCAAAAACCCCAAGTTTTTGGGGGGCTTTCCTTTGGAAGATTTCTGTTAAAATGCATTATTGCAGTCATCACACTTGTGACCTAGATAGACAAATGGCAGACAAGGAAGATAACTTTTTAGAAAGCTTTAATTGCTGCTAGTGTACCAGCAAATGCTCTCTAAGGAATCACAACTAGGACATTTTATTGCACAGGCTTTTATTGCACAGAGTGGTGTGCACAGAGCTGACATGGCAGAAAATCCCATGGTCTGTCAGGGCAATAGAGCCTCCATACACAAACCTCAGCAGAAATATTTGAGAAATACATCCAAGTTCAACAGGGTTTAAAACCATTATGGAGGTGTCCAGTGGAACTAGAAGGAGAAATTGAAGTCACTGAAACAGAGAGCAGATGGGAGCTCTTGATCACAACTATGGTAGAAGGCTTTTAAAGAAAAGGCAACAATGCAGACTCCTAGTTTTCAATGTCAGTTTCAGCAGTGGACCTGAAAAATCTGAACAGAGTTAAGGAATTGGTACTAAAAATAATATACCAAATTTCCTTGCTCTAATTTTGAGCAACATGCTCAAACATATAGAATTTTTGAGTGACTGACCTGAGTCATCTTCAAGAAATGCTGATTTGATTCTGTAAAGCATACTGAAACCTCAGGACATGTTTTTGTTGTCAAAAATGGAGAAGGGCCAAGCACAGTCTCCTATACTCAGGGAAGCACCAAGTTCAGGAGAACTTTCTAATCTCAGTTTTTGTTAGGCTTTTATAGAAAATTGCTGGATTTGCTTCAGATTATTCTCTCTGGAAGCCATAGTTAAGCAAATTATGAGATTATTTTAAACACTGAAGTTTAAACCAGTTTAACACTTACCCTGTTTTGTTTTTGTAAAACCTCACAAAACTCACTATTATGGTTTTACAGGAGAAATACAGTTTTCCAAGCATCCTAGATATATAGGTGAAGACTTTTGCAATATCTAAATCCTCTGAGTTCTCACTGGTGTCTTCCTGTCCTATTCTATACAGAATTCTTATGTCTTTGGTGCTGACTGTGTTATCGACCAGTTCAAAAATAGCCTTCTCAGTTAAAATTAATAAAAAAATATAAGTATGATGGCATTTTAAAGGAAAGAAAGATATAATGAGTTCTCACATATCTGCCCTTTGGCCTGCTCATCATCACTGCTTTTTCTGTACCTACACAAAAAATTGTTACCTCTGATACCCACTGTTATCCTGCATAATTTTAGTCCCTGGATACTTTATTAAGTTTTCAACCTTCTTTTCAGCACTTATTTTTCACATTCTACAGACTTTTTTCTTTCATTTAAGGCAATAAAAAATGTAAAATTAAGTCAGGTTGGTTCAGTTGTTGCACTTACTAATGGGTGCACTGTAAATGCACACAACAGGAATTTCTTTCTCTTTGCTATGGCTCTGTTTCTTTGAGAAACCACCTCTTTGCTTCCTTTAAAACCCAAGGGATTTTTGCACAGCAGTGCTCTGAACTTATTCATGCCTGCCCATTCTGTAATGTATCGTTCTTCTGAAAACTGGTGTCAGTGGTGAGCTCTCTTCTAAGAATATGCCCCCACACTAGCCTCAGCTTCATTGAAAATGAAGCATTGAAAAGGAAACTCTCCTTTTGTGTAGGATCTGTCAGCTACTGTTTAAGCATAAAGGAGCATGCTGAGCACTCTTCAGTGTGAAAAGGCTTTCAAATACAACTCTGGAAACAGAAGAGATGAATCACTGAGTATTGAAGATGAAGATAAGACTTTTTTCCCATGTACCTGGTTTAAAGGAGTGAAGCAAAATAAATGGAAGAGAATGGCAAATTTTGGATCTTCAATAAAATCTATAATTTCCTGCTTGATGCTGCAAGAGACAGACAAGGAAAAATCTAACTCCCCTCTGCTCAGGAAATCACACTTTGGGAAAAGGCAAGAATATGAGAAGAGTTGAGGTCTGAACCATTACATCAGAATAGGGAGGTCAATCTGTAGAAAATGTTCTCCAGCAAGTAAATTCTGCAGCCTCATGCTGTTTGGGAAATGCTACTCTCAGGGTAGTAGCAGGGATGTTGATGCGTGTTTGAAAGAGAAAAATACTTATAAGCTGTATTTACCAAATATGGTTTAGCATATTAATCATCTTTTGTACCATGGCATAAGAGAAATGCTGCAAATGACAGGCATAGTTTTATCAGATATGCTCTTATCTTGCACTAGTTGCTGAATAGTTGAAATCTGTTTAAAATATTATTGAGAGAAGATAATTAGTAAGCTGATAAATATAAGTTCTAGTGTAAAAATTCTTGGTGGTGATTACTTGGATAAAAGGAGCCAGAGACAAGGATTAGTGACATACACACAGCGAGGACAATGAAGTTCCAATTCCTTGCTTTCTCATTCATAATTACTGGTGAAATAAAGACAAGTACAGTTAATAATAGACTTGAACCACTAATTTAATATAAAAATACCTTTAGGTAATGATATCAGATGCTGTTTACTGTCCATGTCCCAGGAATAGGGAGGAACAGGGTTGTCTCCCCTCCTCAAATGTTTTGGTATTGTGCTGCACAGCTATGCCTTCAAGTCTATCTCCAGCCTTTCAAAGTCTGGTTTAGTTGATTGCTGGCTTCTCCTTTCCTTCTCCCCTGCTTTATAAAAGATTATAGTGAGAAAAATGATAGAGGGTAAATTGTGATGGACACGACAGTGCAACAAAAATGAGCAATGTGTGCCCTCCTAAACTCTCTGTAGCTGTTTCCCTTGGGTGATATGATGATATCTCCCCATATCAGTTCTGCTTGTCTCAGCCATGTGGAAAGAACTATACATAATGGAAGTGGTGGAATATACTACTTCAGGAATTCCTAGGTCCTTCGTGTATTAATTAAGAATAATAAGCAATTTATCCTCCTTGCCCCAGGGGAACTTTCATGTCTTTGTCCACAGAGCACTTAGCGGATCTTAACAGTCCCTTCTTCTGTGGCTGGCACTTACACGTAGCAGCACAGAGGCACAAGACATGTAAAATTGTTCCCTAATATAACATGAAATGAAAATTCATCAGGGTCAGCATGCTGTCATTAACCTTGCATCTTCCAGCCTGCAAGGATGGGTTCCCATGTGGGACAAGAGCCTGACTAACCAGCCTACCTTTAAAATCCAGAGTCTTTTTTACTTTAGCTAGATTTTGCAGACACAGTTCTTGGAGACAAGCACAGTCAGGATAATACAAAAGTAAGATGCATACGCTTATTTTATCACCAGAGAAATTACAGTAATATCATGATTACAAGCTGCACCTGATTATAAGCCGCAGCTCTGGGTGTTGGCAACTTTTAGGTCTTTGTCCATATATAAGCCGCACTGGATTATAAGCCGCACTTTTGTTCGCAGCGAGGATCCACATGTAACTCTCACAAAGTTGCTAATTACTAACAGAGTCATGGAATCATGGGGTTTACTGACTCAACCTTGCTCGGGGCGGCCACCAGGGAGCAGCCCCAGCCCCGCTTGCTGCTGCCACTGGGAAGCAGGGGAGCAGCGTCCCCAGTCGGTGCCGCCAGGAAGAGGGAGAGTGGCATGCCTGGCCAGTGTCACCAGGAAGAGGGAGAGTGGCATGCGTGGCCGCTGCCACGATTCCCAGGGCTGGGCAACGCTGCCAGGATTCCCGGGGCTGCGGAGTGCTGCCACGATTCCTGGGGCCAGGCGGTGCCACCACAATCCCCGGGGCCGGGCAGCGCCGCCATGCGCCCTGGGCCCAGGCAGTGCTGCCACTGCACCGCTGCTGCACTGCCACCTGGGGCCGGGCGGGCTTCAGCTCGGGGCTGCTGTGGGTTCGCACTTCCTGGTTGGGAAATTTCCAAAATTTGTTCATTTATTGGCCGCTCCTGAATGTAAACTGTACTTCTGGTTTGGGAGCAAAATTTTAGCCAAAATGGTGCAGCTTATAATCGTGAAATTACTGTAATTCATATCTGTCTTATGAGCATCTGAAATTTCAGAAGTTACCCATGAACAAATTTCTGTTAGAAACTTTTTGCATGAGACTGTAAATCTGTAAATTTTCCACACTCTTGCCTCAAGGCCACAATCTAAATTGACAAACAATCCTGAGTACTGGATACTTTCTGCAATTTGTTACATGCTGATGCTCATCAAAGTTGTAAATGCCAGTTCCCCAACAAACAAATTTTTCCTTCGAATGTTGAATGAAACACAAGTAGCAGGACTTTCCAAAGCAACTTTGCCAGACTTCATGCTTGAAGCCATTGCCCAGAATATTAAATGCACATGAGTCACAAATTGAATTTCATAGTTTCTCTCTTCACTGTAGCCACTTTTAAGTGTAAAAATACATTGAACAGGTAAACTGTATTTTGAGCTATATTTAAATGTGTTTAGGCATAAGAAAATGATTCAGTTTCTTATTTTAAAAAAAGTTTAAATTGAAATAATTTTAAGCATTTTATTTCAATAATCACAACAAGCTTAATTTCCAAATCAGTGATTTGGGGACGGTGCTTTTAAATGCAAACCTGTATCTTTATTTTGTAGCATCTCTTAAAATATAACAATTCTAAAGCAAAATATTGTGGTGTTGCGTTTATTTTATGCACAATGTTAATCTTTTCTAACTTTTGTTTTGAGACTTCTAGCTTAATTGGCCTAGTTCCATTAGGGTAGCTTCCCTGTTAAAATGAATATATTCTGCTGAATTTGGGCCACAAGGTACTGGGTAACTGAGTAGAGAAAATATGCCACAAACTCCTCACTAAATAAGTTAAATGATAGAATGGAAACAGGGATTATTTTTTCTTCAATTGCAATATTCTCTTAAGCCAAGTGAGGGTTTCCAGCATTACTAATCAAATCTCCTATTTATAGTGTAAGCAAAAAACACTAGTAAAAATTATGATTTATGTATTTTATATGATGCATTTTTAAAAGAGAGAAACTATTTTCTTGTAAAAATCTATTGAATGGATTTCGTGGTTGATATTTCATGCATGTATTTTTACTCACAGAAATACAATATATTTTAAATCTAAAAATTGTTTTCTTTCAATTTATTTTTTTTTAATTTTTGAATGCAATAATTGAAAGATAAAACAAAAATATCCAACTTTTCCCATGGGAAATCCCTTATGCTTCTTGGAAGATTTGTTTGTTTGTTTGTTTGTGTTTCCCCTCAAAATTCTAGATTCTCTGAACAAAACACTTTATACAAATTAGCTATTACTTTTGACAAAGATATAATTATCCCAGGAAAACTTCTGTTATCAAGAGATATCTACTCTTTTCACAATGTATTGCAGCTACTTGGGTTGAAACGAGCAGGTAAAAGATAATTTTTTCAAATAATTGTGATAGTATTTTCAGAAAAATAAATCAGAAAGCAAGTAATGAAGTTGTTCCTTTTAAAATATTTTTCTAATGAAAGGTATAAAATAAAACAGTGTAATAGTAACTTTGTCCTGAAGACATAATGTGATGGTTTAAATTATAATGAAATGCTGCCAGAAACCATCTGACTGCAACCATGGTATTGTTTCACAAGGTGGCACAACTACTCTTCATACTATGCATGTATGTTTTCCTCAAACAACATCTAATCAGGCTCCCAGTGTAGCTGCAAAAGAACCTACCTGTATTCAAATCAAGAAAGCATAAGAAAGGTCTCAGGCATAATCAAGATTTCAGGTCCATTCCAAGAGTTGTTGTAATCAATAAGCAGCATTCCAATGTCTTCGACAGGAATTTAATAGTTTATCCACGGTATGCTTAAAATCTCCTGCCAGGCTTTCTAATCCCTTGTATGATTAGCTACAGCAGACAACATATTAAACTTCTCAGAAAAAATAATCTCATAATGCTTAACTCTCATCTGGCTTTCTAGAAATCTTAGTATGATTACTAATACACTCATCTAGTAATAAGTACAAGAGACTGACACATCCATAATCCTACCTAATTCAAAGGGATGTCTTCTATGTAAATTCAGAATACTGAGAGACTGAAAGGATGGATTTAACTGAAAATTCTTAATATTTTACTTTCTTAATGTTAGGTAGAATTCTTTATATTCTTAATTCAGATTTTTGAAATTTGTCTCTAGGATCAAGAGTGAAAAGTGACATGATATACTAAAGAAATTTTTTTCCTGGTTTTACATAACAACTGCAAAATAATGTTATTGCAATGTTTATTGAAAGGGTGAGTCTTGTAAGTGTCATTATTTATCCTTCATCCAGACATTTCAAGTTGCAGTCTAGAAGGATATTCCATTAGGTGACTTTGATGTCAAATCTGAGTAAAAGTCATATTTGAGTAAGATTCCTAACAAACTTGGAAAAAAGAAAGTTACAGTAATTTCACGAATACAAGCCGCACCATTTTAACTAAAATTTTGCTCCCACACCGGAAATGCGGCTTACATTCAGGGGCAGCT
>PYHW01010435.1:260961-290727 GCA_013186435.1 Turdus rufiventris | reverse complement strand
GTGGAGAAAGCATAGTGTGCCTCGATCTGCCACTGCCCCGACGGCATTTGCTTCCAGCCTCAATGTGCAGGGCATGGGAGCCGCCCCATCCCTGAGGGGCCCCCGACGTGCCCGGTCTGGGCCGTCTCTGCGGAGGCCGCGACTCACTGGAGAGCCAAAACTGCGGGTTGGACCGCGCCGGGCACGGTGAGCGGTCCCTGGGATGTGCGTGTGATCCCAGCATTGCCGACCCGCCCTCCTTTCCGGACGAGGCTCCGCCGTGATCCGGCCAAGACGGTCCGGTCCCACCGGGCGCGGCGGGCTGCGGGGCAGTGCAGGACCCGCGATCCGACCGCAGAGTGTCTGGCGGACGTGCTTCGCCCCGTCCCCCGGTGGAGTCGGTGTGGGACTCCGCGGGAGCGGTGCTGCTGTCACCAGCTCTCCGCCTGCCTCGACCCTGGGCTGGGCGAGCGCAGCTACCGCGGGCTCCGGGTGAAGCGCTGTTCTGTGTTCGGGTGCCCCCGGACAACACCAGAGCACCAGCCCTGCTCCCTGGCGAGTTTCACAGAATCGTTAGGACGTGATGCTCTGCAGCCTGCTTCTTTTGGTCTGCGCTCCAGGCTGGCATTGTTCGTGCCGGGTCCCGCGCTTAGGAAAAGGAAGCTGAAGCTCAAAGTATAAACCCAGGTTGTGAACTTGTACACTGTTGTAAGTTCATTGGTGGTGGCTGTACCCTTTCCCTTTTGTCACTCAATTTTGAGTCGTTTAATAGGCTGCCTGCTCATCGGCTGGCATTCACCTGTCAAATACTTGCAGATGTACACACGTATATATATATATATATATATATATATATATATATATATATATATATGTATATGTATATGTATATGTATACACACACACACACATATACATACATATATATATATATATACATGTATAATATATGTATATGCAAATTCAGTTGCAGACATAAAGTTGTGTATTCTTTGAGCTCACTTCGAAGTTGTACTGAACCTGTCTTTAATTGATTACATGGTACCAGATTAAACGTATCTGGAAACTTCAAATTTCAAATAAACATTAAACAAAGTTTCCTAAAATAACTAGCTAGGAGATTTGGAGGAAAGCTGTGTAAACATTGTAGCACTAGAGCTTTTTGAAACCAGCAAGAGTTTTACTTTCTTTCCAAAGATTAGTCTATAATCAAACATGTTTTTCTTAGTCAGATTTACTTTGGTATTTTAAACAATAAATCCTATTAATATCTTACCTGGTATTTCCCATCCACTCCTTTTTCTCCCCAGATTGTCCAAATTGTCCAGCTTTAGGGACTTCTATACTAGCGAGTGCTTTCCATCAGTATTGTTTTAATGGAACAAAGTTTACTGTTAAAAAATTAAGTTTTGACCATATTCCAGCTTTTGGCTGGAAGGAAAATGTCATTGTAATATTCTTAAAAAAAACCCCAAAAACCTGTTAACTTGTCCAAGGATGTTTTCTGTGAGGTGTAGGATATTATTTTGGAACTGGTTTTCTCTGACACTCTCAGGTACCTGTTATATTTTTATAAAAGTGCGAAGTACAGGAAAAGAGATGACTGGCAGAGTAATCAGAGAAATAATAGTAATCTTGTCTTTTCATCAGGTGAAAAATTGGAGGAGTTTCTTCGCTCACTGAACAGCAGCAAACCTCTGTATTTGGGGCAGACTGGTCTGGGTAATATTGAAGAACTCGGAAAACTGGGGCTGGAGCCTGGAGAAAACTTCTGCATGGGAGGGCCAGGAATGATCTTCAGCCGGGAAGTTCTCCGGAGGATGGTGCCACATATAGGTGAATGCCTTCGAGAAATGTACACCACTCATGAGGATGTGGAAGTGGGCAGATGTGTCCGGAGGTTTGGAGGAACTCAGTGCGTTTGGTCCTATGAGGTAAGAGACAATGTAAACTGCAGTGTGCTATTTGTTTACAGAGTTTTTCATCTTGCAAGGTAAGTAGCTGTATCTGCAATCTCTTTCCACCTTAGTTATCTTCCAGTGCTTGCATCAGAATGTGAACTGCAGATTGTAAGGAAAAATGAGAGGAAAACATTCACAGCATATTGCTGCAATCATATTTATTTCTACTTGTTCTTACAGTTTTCATTGGTGACAATTACTGCAGCCATGTAAGCATTGCTGTGCTGTAAGTTGCTAGAGCATTACCCAGAGGGTTTCAAAACAATCCTTGAGAGGAAACCATTGCATTCGATATATGAAATGTTCAAGATAGATTGTTTTAAGTAGATCTTTTCAGGTTTGGATAAGCATGAGACATATCTGTTTGCTCTGCACCACAGTCTCTTCAAATATATTGTGGCATTTGAAGAATAGCCTGTGTATTCTTAATTACTCAGATGTATTTTACTCAAGTTCGTTATTGACAAAAGCAGAAATAGGTGTTGTTTGGTTAGGTTTTTTCTTCTTGTACAGAAATGAAATTTATTACACTGCCCTTCTATGGTACAACTTTAATAGTGTTTTTCTTAGCATAGAACAGTGTTTGAATGGATTAAGAACACGTGTAGTGTAACAAATTTTCCTATGCTGAAGTAATTTTAGGAACAAATTACTTGATTCAGTAGTAGAATTTTCTAGAGTAATAAGAGTTTGTTGCAGTATCCAAAAAGTTTATCTGTAATGCTGTGATTAAAACTCATGCTGGTTTCTCTGGAATTATTGTGGTTATTTGCAAGACTATCTTCGTAGATAAAAATAGACTGAGCATACAACTACAAGAAAGGGTAAAGGGGGAAACCTAATATGATTAGTATTATTTCACTTATTTTGAACAATTATTTAATTTAATATATGTTTGCTCTTGTGGAAAAAAGGAAAAATCCTTTTAAATGGACCACACAAAGAGATTATGAGGTATTTAGTATCAAAAAGCCAGAAAAAAATAACTAATTTTCTGTAATAGCATTTTTCTGAATGGCCCAGGGGAAGGTGAGCATTTATAAATGAGTTTGGTATGCTGCAGTGTATACAAACAGGTGAACAAAAGAAAATACTCCATGCTTAGGTAGAAGTCTTACAGGGGCAAATCTTCTTTACTTCACCACAGAAAGATGCCTTCCAAGACTATTTTATTACATGTTGTAAATGCCACTGTGCAATAATACACCTGTTACTCTGGTAGAGCAGGGAGGGCTTTTATGGTGGTGATGGAAATCCAGGTAGAATTATATAGGACCTAATCAGACATCCAAATTGCATGGTACGTAATCTTACACTCTGTTTTATTTGGGCTGTGTCTGTACAAAGCTATTTTCCAGTCCTTGTAGTCATGTGATGTTTGCTGATCTGTATCAGGTGGCAGCACTAATATTCTGCCTTGACAGTTCTATCGTGGAAGGAGTTTTCATTTTGTTCTTATGGCTTGACTTGGGGAGAAATCTATGGAAGCGAAAAAAACTGATAGTATTGTCACCATGGTTATAATTTATTTTGATGTTGAATGTCGGAAGTGTTGACTCCAGGCACTGATCTTAAGGGGAGGTGGAACCAAAAAAATACAATTTTGGAGACTGATTTATATGACTACCCAGAAGCTTTTTATGGTAGGATTGAGGCCTGAAAACAAAGTTTTTGAAAAAACTCATGCTTGCATGAGATCTGGAATAGAGTGACATTAGTCTTGGTTATCAATTGCTATTGAAGGACCTAGGTCAATGTAATAAAGAATAGAAGAAGAAAAAATGTATTGGGCATTGCAATAGTCCCTGCTAATTTCTGACTAGTATTCCTGTCTGATTCTGAAGAATCTTTGACTCTGTTTCCAGTGCAGAAGCTGCTTGGGAAAATGCAGATGATTAAGACAAAGCTGCTTAGGATGTTATCCCAGCATTAAACCTATTTACATGGGAAGCAGTGAAATGGGGTGTTGCAGATTGCTGTATTATTTGGTAAAAAGAGTGATTTTTTTTTTCCCTGGGTCATTAAAACTGTTTCTGTGTGTTTTTTTCATTCCTGCAAGATTATGATGAACTTAGTTGATTTTGGTAAGATAAATAATTTGCGTTTTGGTAAAGACCAATAGAAGCTGGAAAAAATTACATTAAAATTCATAGGAGCTTTTTACCTCCAGAAGAGTTGAATCCCTGTTGCTTCATTTTTCACTAGATTTTTTTCTAAGAACTGTATTGGAAAGTCAAAGAGTTACTGAGAAAACCTGAAATGCTTGATCTTTGCTGGGTGCTTCAGCTGGTGTAGTTGACTGGCTGCCTGTCTGAGTTTCTTTTGCTGCTACTTAGGGTTAGCATATGGTAGCTCATATGCATAATATGCTCGCTGACAAGAAGGGTGTAGCAACTTTGGCTTTTTTTTTTTTTTTTTCCAACAAAAAATAAGAAAAAAAATATTTATGAGCCTACAGTGAGATTCTCTTATGTTTTGAGCTTTCTAGACTTAAATTCTAGTTTTGTCAGATTTGAAGCCAGGTCTAAAGACTGGGACTCCCACGTATCCAGTGATTCACAGCTGAGGTGATGAGCCTCTCTCTGTCTCTGCTGATGGAGCTCCTCTACTCTAAATAATTAGTCATTAGATTGCTGATACAGTGAATCTAATGACAGTGTTTTTAGGGTCTTAGTGAAAAATGGAGGACAGGAAGAGGAGACACTTGGGTTAGTGTCTCTTTTTGGCTGCTGTGCAGTTCTGCTGGACTTTTGCAGCTCTGTGGTGATCTGGAACAGGGGAGGATCTGCTTTGCTGAGCATGAGCATCAGGAGAAAAAGAGGTGGTCATAGCCAGGAATAAAGGATTACCAAAATGTCAAACTGCTGTCTTGACAGCAGCTTAAATTCAAATTGTCTGGACAAAGCAGAGCTGAACTGTAACCTAAATCTAGTCCATTTCCTTGCTTCATGAGAAAGTATCTGCTAGAAGTGTATTTTAGATGGAATTTTTTTTTTCCTACAGGAGATCCACCTTGTTCTGGTATAATTTTTTTATTATGTTTTAATTTGTGCCTAGTTTTGATGATGCTGTAATTATTGAGGTATAATAAATCTGACAAATTTGTCTGAAATATCTCTGTAAAAAGTCCGCTATTTTTTTGTAAGATCATAGCGTCTTTTACTTCTCCAAATCAGAAACTAAACATTAAAAGGGCCTTTTGATTTGTTTTCAAAATCCGTGTTTCAAGCTATGACTCTCTTCCACTGATTTTGAAGCCTTCAAATGTTTTTATTTTAAAGGAATGAAGAAATTAGC
Source organism: Turdus rufiventris (assembly GCA_013186435.1). NCBI lineage: Eukaryota > Metazoa > Chordata > Aves > Passeriformes > Turdidae > Turdus > Turdus rufiventris. The sequence continues at coordinate 285,490 of PYHW01010435.1, read as the reverse complement.
TTGATTTAGTGAGTTGTATGTTTCCTATTCTTTTGGAAACAAAAATATAGTTAAAAGGCTGCAATTTTATGTGCTTCCTTGTTTGGCTGTTTAAAAGGGACTTGAGTAAAGAGGATGATTTGAGATAAAGGGCTGATTGCTTTAGCTCTCTTCCTGGTTTTTAAAATATATTTTGGGTTTCAGAAGACTGTTTTGTAATTTATAACCTGAGTTTTGAACAGATCGAATAGTGTAGTTCCATAAAATATCTAAATAAAATGCTATGTATGAAATAAGTGGGTACAACAGTTGAAGAAGATATTGTCAGGGTGTAAATGCTATCAAAGAATATATTTGATGTATTTTTTGTGTATTTGTGATTTGATGATGTATTCATAACGTATATTCAAATGCTTGCAAAGCCTTTCTTTTTGTAGCCATTTTTCCCTTTTATGGATGAAAATCATATCTAATATCTTCCGGTAGAAGAGACCCATAAGGATTATCAAGTCCAGTGCTTGTTATGTTCACTTTAGAGTTAAAAAGCACATTCCTCCAAAGCATAGTATGCAGGATCAATACTGTATATAATACAGGATCAGTACTGGTATTGTGTAGGTTGATGTTGAAAGAAAATATGGTATTTCATACATACAAGTAGTCCACATAAATGATATATCTATTCTCCCCATTTTTCCTCCCCTTTGTTTCCAAAGTTCAAGGACAACCATGGAATATAGTCTCATTATTGAAACATTCTTTTAGTAAAAAAGCTCTCTATTATCCTATTTGTTGTTGATTCCCATTAGTTATAGTAAATATTGCAGTAAATGTCATGGGAAAATGCCTCTTTGGCTACAGCTGTGTACTCTGAAACTTTTCCTTTACAATGCCTTGGTATTTTGACTGTCTCTGGCGGTACTAGAACTTTGTAAACCATTTTATGTCTCTTCCTCTAAAAATACTTACTTTTAATTTTCTGTTTTAACTTAAGTTTTCCTTCCTGATGTATTTTAATTGCTCATATGAGGGTTTCTCTCTCTCTTTGGTGAAGATCAGTAGTGAACTTTGAGTTCTACCCTGCACCAAACAGAAGCATTAGAGGTGTATGTGCCTTTGATGATGATAGGATGCTATTTTGCTTATTTTGGGTACTGGAATGATCAGTCTTGAAGCAGCAGTTCCCACCTCCACTTAAGCTGCTGAATTTGGACAGCATCATTAGACAGTTACATAAATGCAGCCAATACTTTAAATAAAAACCATGAAAACACAGTGTGAACCATCAAATAAGAGAGAATAAAAAGGCATAGAAGAGTGGATCCTTGCAGTAGGGCTCTTTGAGGGTATATATGAAGAGAAATCAGTTTATTCCAGAGACCTTAGAACTTTTTGCATAAATGCACATTTTCTGGTACAGGATTGCTTGTATGCTCTCTTAACCATTTATTACCAATATCTATCCGATTAGCGATGCTAACTGTACTTAGCAAATTTATGTGATTCTGACATTGTTAGAAAAATTGACTTACATTTTCACGCTATTGTAGTAGAGTGTTTCTGTGTGTAAATGATGCAAATAACTGTAAATCCTTAAATGCCTATCCTGTTATTGTAACCATGGTGCTAAATTGGATCATTACTCTTGCCCTGTGGGCTCTGTCTGGTCCTCACTTGGGCTGCCAGCTCTGACTGTGCTGTGCTGACTTTCTGCTCTTTCTCTGGCTTTCTATATAACCTCCTGACATTCATTTGCTCTTTTACTTGGGGAATTTGGGGAGACTGCCTGAGGGCACTGCCTCCCTTGGGTTCATGAATCCTCAGGGCTCCTTGTCTTCTTAGCCCTTGATCCTTGCCACGATCAGCTTGGCTGGGAAGTTGAGGAATGTCATGGCGAGAAAGCAGTCATCCCTGGTACTTGCATGTTCTTGAGTCATAAGTGTTTCTTCATGTGGCTCAGTACAACAGCAAGGGCTGGAAATACCATTTTTTGGTGTCTTTATTGTGACAGATGGCATTCCAACAGCTACCATGGAGATGTGCAGAAGAACACACAAACCTGTGTCTGTAGTCCACTGCATCTGATCTGTGGAGTTAAGAGGATCATTTCTCAGCTGGTTGAGTGCTAAGGTCTCTTACATTTCTGTGTTGGTTTCATGTTTAGTGTCCAGTGTTTTTTGACCTGCCCCAAGAGGAAATATTTATTGTGCCTTTTTGGAGTTGTACAGCTGTGTAATTGTGACACCTGGTGCTGAGTTACCAAGTTGCTGAAAGACTGGGGCATGTTTTCTTGTCCCTGGTATGAAGAATGAATGGCTACACCTTCCTTCCAATGTGTTTTTATCTAACATTGTGGAATTTAACATAAGTGAGCTAGTTTTGAGTCAGTTGTAAATGTTTGAATATTCTTAAAGCAAGTATTTCAAAGTTTTTCCTCTTTAAGAATAAGCTCTTGTTTGACTTACCGAAAGATCTCACAGACAAGAAGAAAAAAGTTCCTAAATTATTAGAAATATGTCTTTAGTTCTGCATATGGATATTCTGAACCATGTTTCAGTGTCTCCAAATGTTTAAAGCTAACCATGTAAGACTTCTTCCCTCAAATTTGCTGTCGTTGTGTTTGAAATATTTTCTCAAGACTTTTGTGCTGTTGAATATATCTAGGTGGTACTTCCACAGATGTCTAGTGCAGAAGTCTAGGTGTTCAAGTGTTTGAAAGAGTGTTTACCATGAGCTGATGGAATTTTGGCACAACTCTTGTAAGATGTATCTCATTTAAACCCAACAAATCTTCAGTCTTTGCAATGCCCCATTACTGTACAAGCAATAAGCTTCATTTTTAAAATGAGAGTAACAGATGAATAATGCATTAGTGTCAGCTTTAAGTGAATTCATGAAACAAAGCAAGATGAAGCCCTTATGTCTACTTTTTTTCTGAAATAGTTTTCTATGCTTTACTTAAAAATAAAATAAACTTAACCACATAGTTTCTATAGCTATTCCCAGCATTACTTATGCTTTCCTACAAGTTCTAAAATAACTGTGTTTCACATGTACAGATCTGATTGTGGTAATTGGTCATGCTTTGACTAACAGTTTTGTTAAACTGTCCTACTTCAACCTTTCTGAATATGAATGGTTAGTTGAAATGAAATAGTAGAGAGTTAGTGAAAAGTGTGTTTAATCTTGTCAAAGATACAGATAGTCCACAAGTTGTTTTCTCCTACTCCCTCCTGACCTCCAGTGTAGATGGGTTTTATTACTTATTCTGGGCTTTTCTTTATATCTCTTCTCATTCCAAGTCAGAAAAATCTCACAGAGGTGACATTTTCCTTACTTTCCAACTTCTCATCTTTGGAGATCAAAAGACATACTTCTACTGAAATGCTCACAAAAAGAAAGGCTGGAAGTTGTAAACAGATGGAATTAAAAATTATTTGGAATAAAAAAATATTTTAAATAAGAGCTAATTAATGTACTCTTGAAACTAATGGAACATTATAGTAGGATGGATCTTTTTCAGAAGAATAAGTTTTCTATTACTATTCCAGTTTGTGTCTTTCTTGGGAGTTTTCTTCAGGTAGACAACTATCCAAAAAATGTAGATGGATCATTTGAAGTCTTCTTGCTTAATTTCATGGTTCTCCTTACCAAAGCAGTTCCAGTTCTTTTCAGTTCTTATGTGAGAAGGCATATATTAACTCATCTTCAGCATATGCTGCTGTACCATATTTTCTGCAATATGTTTTTATTTAGTTACTTCATTGCATTGCATAACACAAAATACTTGAAGAATACCTCACTTATTCAAATTGTAGCAAGAACTGCCAGCTTTGAGGAGTTTGTTCCATCAGATCAGTGCTGGGTACTGATTTAGGCTCAAGATGAGTGCCAGATTGGTCACTTTTTAGTACATATTTGGAACTGGGGAGTGAATAAATGTGCAGTTACACCCCCGCTGCAATATTTTTAGCTTCTGGGTATTACTCTAAGCAAAGAATTTTGGTGTGCCTGTAAGAAATCTTTTAAGCATTCATATACTTTTGAAAATAAAGAACATCTTGAACTAGAGATATAATTTAAGAAATTCTGGAGGAGGATAAGCAGCCTGGTAGCTGATACAGGCTTCTTGCAAGCACATTTTTGTATGATTTTGTCTTAAAATGAACCTAGGAAAGGAGTTAGCTATTTTTTTTAAATGTAGTGGTGTTGAGATATATTTCCATTATCTTTTATGTAGTACTCTTGAGATACACTTTCAACAGATTGGTTGAAGTTTTACCATTAGTAAAATGAACACTTAAAAATATTTTTAAAAAGGCTTAAAATAAGTCTTCTGGAATATGTTGGTTTAACTGTACAGCTGAATACTGAAAGCTGAAACCTGAGGTTCTGACTGGACAGATTGTCTGTTTGGTATGAATTTTTGGTTTGTGATATTTTATTTAGAAACTTGAAGCTGTTAATTTTAATAAGTTTAAAATAGGATGGTAAGTTTTTGTTTGTTTGGGGTTTTTTTATTTTTTTATTTTTTTACGGGGTGTGTGTTCTTGTTACTTTGAAGGACTTTATACTTTCAGGAGTGCTTTAAAGTGCTTTGTAATGCTTTTAAAACCTTTGAGAACCTGAACTGCCTTTTTTTTTTTTTCCTAAATAGTTATTTTTTTTTACAAACATTCAAGGGCGAGTTAACATCTGAAGGACAAAAATCTGATCACCAGGAACACTGCTTCTTTTGATTCTGTATTTGCTGGTATAAGAGAAGTGCTTGTTCATGGGGTTCTTTCTGAGTGCAGCATCTGTGAATGTGCTCCTCATGGTATATGAACAAATGCATTGAAGAAATGCAGTGTTTTCTTTAGCAGTATATATGTGGCTGCAATGCAGTGGAAATATATGCAGCCTTTGCTGCTATGTGAGGCACACACAGCAACTCTACATGCACAGAAATGTGCATAGGTACATACACATAAGTTTAAAACCTGTGCCTAGGTGATAACTAAGCTTCCTGGGACATCACTGAAAGTCCTTTGGAGAATAAGCAGTGTCTCTACTGTAAAGCTTAAGAACTTAGTTTTCAGTTTGTTTTAAATTTATCTTTTCAGTTTGATCTGTGTCCTTCTATTCTGTGTATATGTATTTTTTGCCTTTTAACATAGCTTTTTTTTAGCCTTCCTTGGAAGCTTTTTCTTTACTGCTGCAAACTGTAGTACACCTATTATCATAATAACTTTTCATCACTGAAAGGGTCTATATTATGGACCAGCTCTTATCCTACTAGAATTGCACAAGCTCCTACTGTTCATCATGACAAAACACAATGACTTTTTACGGCATTTTTTATCAGTATCTGAAGTGCAGTAAGTTCCAGAAGTCAGGGAATTTTGCTATAATAAATGTATCTGATGACTAATATTTTAGGAAAGCGCTTAACTCAGCAAATAAAAGTTTTGTTATGTGCTTTTGAAATATTTAATTGTTGTTTTTAAATAATCTGCTAAGTATGAATCTGGCCTGCAAGAAGGAATGAAAACAGATGCTAGCATTCTGCATCCTTTTCTTCTGTGCTGAATTTTTGTGGTTTCTTTTTTCTTCATTTGGTAGGGGGAAAAACTGAGGGTAGTTGACTACAGTAGAAAATATGATCAAATAATACAAAATAATTTTGAAAAATATAGTACTGAGGGGTCCAAGAGGGCCATGTAACTGTATATGCATTTCTTTTGTGAGATTTAATCATTGAGGCTTGCTTAGAGTTATGGAGCATGAATGTTACATTCTTGCAAAAATTGATTATTGTTTTTACTTTCAAGAAAGATTTCTGTACTGAAACTATGCACTGGGCATTGCTCCATCCTTGCCATAGGAAGTTGGTGCTTATGTCCCTCTTCCAAATCTGCCATCCTTAGTTTTCAGTCTGTTAAGTCCAAGAATGAACATGTTTCTGTTCTTAAATTTCTAACCATGCTGTGGTGCTGGCATGTATGCTTGAAGGTGGCAACTCTGTCATGGGAGTGAGAGATTAAAGATCTTTCTGGGGCAGAGAGCCTTGAGTGAGCTAAGACTGGCATTCTTTTTGCAGTATGCTTATCAACTTGCCCAACCTGAGCTTCCTTACTCATGGCTGGAAAAATGTTTTAGGCAGCAATGGCTTTATTATTTTAGCTGTACCCCTCCTAGAAAAACTGACTGCCCATGTCTTGGATGAGTGGATTCTTTATTGGGTAAAACACTATCAACATTTGACAGTGAGAGAATCTGAATTTACTGTGAGCTACCTATGCTTATATACCATCTTCAGGAAGGCTAGTAATATTTTACTACACTCATCTAGTTAAGCATCGCACAGACAATCTTTACATTTCTACTTAATTCAATCTTCTTTCCTGTCAGTCAGACTTGATCCAATCTTCTTGTAATCTTCAAAGCTCTGTTTGCCCTTGCCAAGACACCTTGCTTATCAAACTGCATATGCTAATTATATTTACAGTACTATCAGTCTCAGTTACAGTTACCACAAAACACTGGATTGCTGGGCCCAGACCATTGTAGTTAATGGAGGTAAATCCAGTTGGTGGCTGATTGCTAGCACTGTTCCCTGGAACAGGATTTTGGTAGCAGTCCTGTTTGGCATCTTTATTGATGGTGTGGACATGGGGATTGAGGGCACCCCTCAGTAAATTGGTAGACAACACAAAGCTGGGTGGGAGTGTTGATCTACCTGAGGGTAGGAAGGCTCTGCAGAGACCTAGACAGGCTCCATGAGTGTGCCAAGGACAACTGCATGAGGCTCAGTAAGGCAAAATGCTGGGTTCTGCTCTTTAGTCTCAGCAAACCCATGCAATGCAAAAAGGGCTTTGGGGGTGCTCGTTGAGAGCCAGCTCAGTGTGACCCACTGTGTGCCCAGGTGGCCAAGAAAGCCAATGAATTCTGAACCAAGAATAGTGTGGCCAGCAGGACAAGGGAAGTGGTCATCCTCCTGTACCTGGCATTGCTGAGGCTGCACCTTGAGTCCAGTTTTGGCACCCGCACACCTCCAGGACACTGAGGTGCTGGAGCTTGTCCAGTGAAAGGTTCATGAGAGGACTAGAAGACATGTCTTGTGAGAAATGACAGAGGGAGCTGGGTTAATCATGAGAAGGGCAGGCTCAGGGGGGACCCCATCACTCTCTGCATCTGAAGGGGGCTGTAGTGGTGTGGGGGTTGGTCCCTTCTACTGTGCCTGCAGTGAGAGGATCAGAGGAAATGGCCTTCAACTAAGACAGGAGAGTCAGATATGGTATTAGAAAAAAAAAGTTATCACTGTTAGGGTCGTCAGGCATTGGAATAGGTTGTCCTGGGAGGTGGTGCAGTTGTTGTTTCAGAAGGTGTTTAAGAGGCATCTGGATCTGGTGCTGAGTGATGTGGTTTATGGGTTTCAGTGGTAGTGCTGGGTGGATGGTTAGACTTCATCTCGGAAAATCTTTCAAATTCTGTGATTGTATGCATGCTCAAAGCAGGAAAGGGAAATACTGAAAGGAGGTGGGTTGGAATAACAGACTGACTTGCCTTTGGGTTTGGTGAGTTAGAAAACAGCTGCTACGAATCTGCTGCTTGTGACTGGGTTTTGTCCACACAAGCAGGACTTCTTTCTTGTTTTTGCCTGAAGATAGATGTATTGATACTGAAGTATTGACCCTCTGTGTGTATGTTTAGATGTGTGTATGCACATAGGTGTGTGTGAAAGTTCTTATTTATAATTTTAAGTGTATTGCAGGGTATTGGTATTTGCCTTTTTACTCCACTTTGGGGAGTGAGTAGTGATAAAGACCACTTGCCGGATTGCTACCAACTTTTTCTGGAGACTGTTTATAGCAATTGTTGTGCTTAGTACTATTTGGTAATGCAAGACCCCTCATCCGCATGTAAGAATCAGGTATTAGAATGCTGTTATATTTCTTTTAAATACACCCGTTATTTTCTATAGTATTCACATACTGCTTGTGTTTTGCTAGTGTATGGAAGAATGCGAAAGCACTTAGTCATCCACATTAATCAGAATAGGATTTCCATTAGCTATGTGTAGTGTTGATAAAATGCTGATAAAATTTCATGAGTTCAGAAAGGGAAAAATCTAACTGAGGACCGCAGAACAATCATGTTCCTGAGTGAAGGAGAAGTCAGTGTTTTCTGAATGGTGGTGGTACCTTCTTTTTTATATGTAAATATACTTCAGAAGTAACATTCTTGCAGGGTAAGTCCAGAGCTGCAGGAGCTTCCTGGTTATCTCAATTTAAAAGAACTTTGTTGTTGCTTATTGAAATGTTTAGTTTAGTACGAAACTCTTAATTTTAGTAAAAATCTTCATTGTTATTTTTCATTGCTACATATAATGTGGGGATGTACTGCTTTCCTTGGAAAAGGCCTCCAAAAAGATTTTTTGAAGATTTGTCCTAGTTTGGAGGACAAGATTCTGTCACAAATCTGTTATGTGGCCAACAAAAGCAAGTGAACCAATGCTTTTTCTTGTTTTAATAGCCATTTTACCTTCAGTGTCATTTTACCTTCTTTCTAACTTGTAATAAAAAATCATGATGCCCTGAATTAGGGGGAGGAAGGGATTTGTTCTTTCATTGTTGAGTTTTATTTAGTTATTTATGTTTGGTATATAATATAATTATATTAGTCAGCTTGGTCCACCTTCTCTGCAAAGTAGATACTAGCCTGTACAAATTAACTAACTTTTTTGCCCTTGTCATATCCATAATCACCTGTAGATAGGTAACAAAAATAGTTGCTGAGTTAAGTATTTCAGTTATATGGGAAAAGAAGGTGTGGTGACTAGTATAAAAATGGAATTGAAAAAAGTTACTCTGTTACTTTTTAAGAAACAGTTTGAATATTTTTTTTATGTTTCATGGTAGAATTACTACTCTTAGTTCACTGGGGAAAAATACATATTAATGAGAGATGAGAGATTTTAAATAGGATTTTTGGCATCTGTTCATCAATACAGAGATAATAAACCAGCAATGCTCTTGTTTTTAACAGGTTGAAATTTCCATTCAGTCACAGACTCTGAAAAGGTATTTAAGACACCTTCCTCACATACCACAATTTTTTATATACGCACTGAGCTCTATCTAAAATAATAGGATTTTCTATTTTCCTTGTTCTATGCCTCAGGAATATTGTTGTATAAGTGCAGTTTCCTCAGTAAGCAGCACTTTAAACTTACTTGAGGAGAGTATGCAGCCTTTTTTTTTCTTCTATGAGCTGTTCTCATTTACTTTAAAAAAGGTCTTGTTTTTTTTCCTTGTATCTATGTTGTATGATATTGATACTACTGAGCTTCTATTTGGCGAGGAATAAGGATTCATGATCTTCCTGTTCCCTTAATCACCCTTTCTTTCATTTTCCTCAGTCTCTTCAGTTATTTATTTGTTTATTTGTGTATTTGTTTGTTTTAAATATAGGATCAGGATTATGTTTGGTGTGGCAACTTACACGTGTAACTCACACTGTGATGCTCAATGTTTAGTTACTGCTGCTGCAGCTCTGGAATCCATTTATCATTTTTAAGGCTTTGTCACTCTGTAAATTCGTTACCATTTTTCAGTTGGTTAGTGCTGCCAGGTCAGTGTCATCTTTGGCTGTTTTCACCTACTGAACTTCTGACTGGCAGTACATTCCAGTTGTGTTAAAATTTACTTGTATAGTAGTTGCATTGTTTCATCCTGTTACTATTGGAAAACTGTGCCATCCTAAACATCATATTGCAATATCAGCCAAAAATGGCACTTTTTTTGTGTGAAGGGAATGTTCCTGGTTCCCACTGTGACCTCCACAGCAAGGGCAGGTGGTGTGGTAAAATGAGAGGGAACGTATAGTACTGTGTGATCATGTCCTATGTGGAAAATGCCAGCAGTTGTGTCCAGTCGGCTTGTACCTCCTGGCATGCACATGGTTAGTGAACAAGAAAGGTTTCATTTCACAAAGAGCTAAGTACATCTATTGAGGGCTTTCATTCCAACTAAAGGAAGCAATTCAGTGCATCTTAGAAGGAAGTTACCGTTTGGTTTTTCAACTTTATCCTCTGTCATTTATCACTTTTTTCCCTGCTGTTTGTTGTTAGTTAAATGACTCCAAATAAACATGCAGATGATTAGAAACCCCCAAAGGATTATCTCTGAACACCGGACTTACTTTTTCAAATCTGTTATGTGAAGCTAAATCTGACCATCTATGGAAGATAAACATACAGTAGTTACCCATTTTGCTCTGCACCCTTCATAGCAAGGACAAATAACAAACTAATGCTGGAGTCTGCTGGCAGAGTTGATGTTTCTGGTTAAAGCATGTTGACTGTGTAATACAGGTCCTTTTGTGCTGTGAATTCGTACCTAATTTAGAAAAAAGAAAATCCTCTGTACGCTGTTCGTGAATGCTTTAATTCATGAAGAATTAAAGTGGAAGATTCCAATTGTTTATGGAAATAAAGGCTAAAGAAATGTTTATGCATGTGTGCACACACACGTGTGTGTGTAGATATGTGTATGTATACATATATATATATATATATATATGTGTGTATATATATATATATATATATATATATATATATATATATATATGTGACAAACCCTGGAGGAGCACTTTTCAATGTGACAACTTGAGGCAATTTCCTTGAAATGCCTAAAATAATACACAAAATTTTAAAAGAGGTCTTTGGCTAGATTGACAATCATGTTCTTGTGAAAACAAGACTTGCATAAATGCATGCATTTTTTTCCAGTTGATGCTTCTTCAGAGCTTTTAAACTTCAGTAATAAGTAGTAAATATATGTGTGTCAAGTCTTATGTGTGCATATACTCCTTAGGCACTTTAGTTCATGCCTGTGTGTTTAGGTTGGCATCAGTCCTGCAACAGATACCAAACAAATGGCTCAGTCATTGCAGTGTAGAAGCAGTCTGCTTCTGCCAGCTCTGGCAGCTTTCTTGGAAGAGAGATGTCAACTTTTGCAGAAGTTAGCTTTTTCTAAGTAAATAAATTAATGCAAGTTATGGACCTAAAACTGTCCTTGGAGTCTGTTTGCAGTGATCTGTGTTACATGCTGATATATCCTTTGGTATGGAAAGATGTGTTGTCAGTGCCTTTTGGCATTCAAAGGATGAGAAGACCTATAAAACTCAATCTTGAGGGAGCTCTGAGAGCCCTTAGTATGTACAGGTGTTAAAGCTACTGCCCATGAAGGGTGTTCTGAGCTGAGATTAAATCAGTCTACCTTCTCTCTTTGCTCTGAAAAAAATCTTTTTATGTCCTTCACTTACAGCTGTAGCAGGGAGCCTTTGGCTTGTAGGAGAGATCGGGCCCTTGGATTTGTCATAGTCTTCAGCAGCTTTTTTGTGTTGTGCCTTTGGGTGACACAAAACCATGTGGGAGCAGGAAACTCAACTGGGTGTTTGGTTTAAAAGGAGTACAGTAATTTCACGACCATAAGGCGCACCGGACTATAAGGTGCACCCCCCCCGGAGCCGGCACATTTCGTAACTTTGTAGATCATATAAGGCGCACCAGACTATAAGGTGCACTTTTTTTTTGCAGCGAGGAGCCATGCGGTGCGCAATAAAGTAACGAATTACTGGCAGGTGCTCAATTTGCAAACATTTTTCAAAGATCTGTGTAGCCTTTAAAAGCAGCCCCAGGCACCCTCCCTGTGCAGTGGACCCCAGCACTCCTGCCCGCCCCTGGTGCCATGTGACATGGCTCACGGTTCCCACCGCGTGGCTGCACTGCGTCCTGGCTTCCACCTGGCTGGTGGCGGCAGCGCTTCTCCCCACTTTCCCGCGGCGGCAGCCGCACTGCTTCTCCCTGCTTCCCCGGGGCTGCACTGCTAGTGGTTGCTTTTCTGCAGCAATGACCACGCCGCCTGTTGCTGCCTCTCGCCGCTTTTCCAAGGCTGTGCTGGCGGCCGCGCTGCCTCTCGCCGCTTTCCTCCGGCTGCCCGGGCCGCTCTGCCACTGTACTGATGCTGCCGCCGAGCAGGCTTTGCTTGGGGCTGTTGCAGGCTTGCACTTCTCGTTCCCCCCGCGCCTGGGCTGCGGCCACCCGGCTTCTCGTTCCCCCCACCCCCGTGCCCAGAATGGTGCCACCTAGCTTCTTGTTCCGCCCGTGCCCAGGCTGGGGCCGGTGGCAGCTCCCTCCCTCCTCTTGTGCCTCCTGCCGGCTGCAGCCGCCTGCTCCCGCCCCTCCCTCGCGACGTGGTGCTCCCGCGGCACTGCACCCCCATTGCGGCTTGCACTTCCGGTTTGGCAAATTTTGCAACTTTGTCCGTCATATAAAGTCCACCAGACTATAAGACGCACTTCTGGGTTTGGGGGAAAAATTTAGTCAAAAGGGTGTGCCTTATTGCCGTGAAATTACTGTAATTTCTCCCCTAGGGAAAGCTTGTTTGCTCTCCTACCTCGCTGCACTTGTTCTCGTATACATCTCTTTAGTCTACTTTGTCGGAAGTCTCTTCAATTTAGAGTTCAATTAAATGTATGTCACATACTGAATATAGTGACTTATTTTCTGCCATAAAATTGCCTCCTTGCTCAGAGCTTATATTCCCTTCATTCTCTCTCTTTCTATAGTTTTACCCTTTGTGTTCTGTTGCCACTTGGTCTTGTTTGCAGTAAAATTTTTGTTCTGACTATTGTCTGTGCTTTTGAAGTGACATAAAAGCCTATAAAAACATACAAAACTGCTCCATGTTACGGTGGAAGGGAAACTGTTTCAGTAAAAGCTGTGATCTGTCTCTGAAAAGAAAAAAAAATTACTAATGAGAGAGATGTGCAAGGCAAACATACTAAAGGAATGTTGTGGGCTGTTAATGTTTCCTTCAGTGGTTTGAACATGCATAGTAGTCATTTTCAGTGCATGAAACATTAATCACTTTTGGAGGTTATTAAGGAACAAGTATGGTTTTTTTCTGTAGTTTTTGAGACATTTTTATCACCAGGGTCCCAGAAAAGTAGCTTTTAAGTAAGCTGCTTGCTTCAGTCAAGAAATATGTCCAGACACTCTTGTCAGCTATATTCTGCCCTCAAATTTTCAGATTTTTAATATATATTTTTAACATATAATGTAATTAATATATGTATTTTCTTCAGAATACTGCCTCTATTGTCCTATGTTTCTTATGTCATACATTTTTTTGAAAGTTTTTATGGTTTTATAGGAAGGTGACAACTGGAAAGTACAGTAATTTCACGAATACAAGCCACACCATTTTAACTAAAATTTTGCTCCCACACCGGAAATGCGGCTTACATTCAGGGGTGGCTAATATGTGCATAATTTTCTGACATTTCCAACCCCTGAAGTGGAAACCAAGGTGCCGAGTCGAGCAACCTGCCAGTAAAAGCCGGCATTTCGCGATTGTTACAAGTTGTTACTCTGTTGTGCCACAGGTGGAGCTGGCTCCCTGCAGGCAGCACGGGGGGGTGGGGGAGGTCCCTCCTTCCCTCCTCTGCCACAGCCTGAGGGAGAGATGAGGGGGCTCTGTGCTGCCATCCCCTCAACCCATGGGGTAAGCGGGGGACTCCTGCCCTGCCTACCATGGCAGGAGCAGATAGGCTCCGCCCCACCCGCCGCCGCCACCACGGGAGCAGGGGGTGGCTCTGTCCCCGCCTGCCGCCGCTGCCGCGGGAGCGGGGGTGCTCTGTCCCTGCCCGCCGCCGCGGGAGTGGGGGGTGGGGGCTCCGTCCTGGCCCCATTGGCAGCCCTGAGCAGGCCGAGCCTGCACAGCCTTAGCCGAGCCAGTAAACCCCCGGCCATGCCGTGATTCTGTTACTATTTGGCAACTTCGTTGCACGCGGGTCCTCGCTGTGAACGACTTATATTCAGGTGCGGCTTATTTAAGGACAAAGAACAAAATGTTTGCCAACACCCAGAGATGCGGCTTATAGTCCGTGCGGCTTGTATTCGTTAAATTACTGTAATTCTCTGAGGCTGGGCTACTGCTGTGTCAGGGTATGGTGCACTCCATCCTCAAATGAAAGGGTGTGAGACACCAGGTTGTTTTGTCCATACACAGTGATAATGGCCCTGCTGCTCTGCCTACTTCCTTCTGTGTTATCCCACAGTGCTGAGGAGCTGAATGCCAATGCCTGAAGTGTTGCTTTGACACCAGACACATTTTAAGATAAACTCAGTCTTCTTGGGGCTTCCTGTACATCTCTGTGTCTTGAGTATTTTATTGTTTTTTTAATTATTTATTATTTATTATTTATCTTCAATACCTTTTTTCACTGGCAGAAGATCATATGAACTGCTGCAGAACTCATAAGACCACATTTTTTATACATACCTTTTTGTTCACTTGTGATCCACAGTTCTTCAGCCTTTAAGCATTAAGGACATAGCATTCTTTTTAACAAATTTTCAAAACCTGAACAATGTAATCTTCATGGGACACACCTTCAAGCTTTTGCCTAATAAAAGGGCATTAGTAGCTTTTAGAAAGCATTTTTAATGTTTAATACTTTCATACACATTAATACCGTAATGTTCTCCAGATGGTGAAATCACAAAGTAATAAAAATACTTTCACCCTGGTAATGTGTGTGTCTCCCTGAATGCCTGCAGCCATGCTCTCTATTCTAAATCTTTCAGATGGAATCAGTTAAATGTGGTTAGTTCTCAAAATTAGTTGGATGGGAGACTTATGGAAGACATTAGGTGATTGAAAGAAATGATCTTGGCAGTACCTGATGCATTTCTCACTTTCCTTAATCCACACTCAGGGAATGCCTGCTGACCAGAGAGAAGAGTGGAGCTCCTGGGGCACTGCTTACTGAGGTACTTCCTCTAGAAGAGATATCAATTTTGGTTCTTCCAAGTAGTGACCCTAAGAAATCCAGTATTAATCTTCTTGACAACCTTCATTTTTTTTCTGTTATGTGATCAGCCTATATAAATCTCTTTGAAAATTGTAAGAGTATTGCTATGCATTATTAACCAGCTCAACAATGTTACTTTTTTAGCTAGATGGATTCTTTCCTTGTTCGAGAGCTGAACTGTTTGGACTTCTGCACAAATGATTAGAAAATATTCCAGTATTCAAGTGGTTTATGATCTTCATGGAGGTGACTTTTTACTATGTGTGTTCTTTGTAAGTAATCGGTGGTAGGCAAAGCCAAATCAGTTTGGACTGTGAGCTGCTAGTACATACTGTTGGTATGGCTGCAGAGTTTCTGTAGCAGGTTTGTGAAGTGTTTCTGAAATGTAGGAATAGAAAAAAATATGTCCTTTAAGAGAGTATATGCTCTCAAGGCAAGGTGCTAGGAAAGCGCTGCAGTGCTGAAGAGTTGGAAGGGATGGGAGCATCACACCACATCTGCACGATCATCGCTGAAGATGGAAGACAAGATTGAGAGATGTTTTTATTGGGCAAAATGAGCATATCTGAACAGATCTTAACTGAAAAGTTTTCGATGAGCTCTGAAGAGACAAAAAAGAGAACAATGTGCTACATTCTCATTGTCTCCAGTGTAAGGGGAGATAGATGTGACAAAGTGAGTGTGAAAAGGGGAAGTGGAGAGAAAGGAAAAATATGTGCTCATATAGGAAGGGATAAAACCAAATATCTCCAGTTTAGGGCAGCATGTATAGCCTTGTGGTAGGGCCTTGAAGTTGAGAATTTTAACCAAGTGATGTTAGAGCTGAAAACAGATGGAATCTTTCTGGGGTTGTGAGTGATTTGTTTCCAGCTAAGGAGATATGTTTGGGGCTCTTGTAGGTGAGTGAAGGAAGAATGAACTGGAAGTACTAAATACTAAATATGTCACAGTACAGTGCTAGTGATGATGGGATGTTCTGAATAAAATTAAAGTTGCACTAGTTAAGACGTGATATATATTTGCTGGAAGAAGCTAATGTGCTCTCACTCTAAAAGAGCTAGTTCATGAAGAGTTCATACCTAACATAAGAGACACTTGAATCAACTGCAGTTTTAATAATGAGAAGTCCTCTCTGAGCAGCCTTAAAATCTGGATTTTTTTTTCACTACTCTCCTGGTTAATTTCCTTTATTTACTTTATAATTAATTTTTATTGTTATAGCTTCTGTGATAGGCACCCAAATCAACACTAAATTAATAAAGATTTACGAAACAGAAATGATTCATGCATGCAAGAGTGAGAGTAAGTTTAAATATATGAAGCTCTTCTCCCCCAGTTTGATGGATTAGTGCCAGCTCTCAGGCATCCTTGGTCTGTAATTTCTTAGAACAATAAATTCACAGCCTTTCACTATTATCTACCCTACCAACAACAAGTCACGTCACAGTCTGTGCAGTAGGCTGATGATGTTGTTCATCACCTTCACTTTCAGAATGCTCATGTGTATCTTGCTTCCTAATTGAGTGCAGGACTGAAGCATCCAGTTCTAGCACCTCACAAGCTGTCAGACAGGACGGTGTCCATACTGCTAAGTCTATACCTGGTTAGGTTAATTTTCTGTAAAAGATTTGGTATGGATCCAGTCTAAGGGGGCAGCTGGGCGGAAAAGATATGAAATTGCAACTTTTGTGGCTCCCTATTACTTATGGTAATAATTTATGAGTAGAAGTTAGCCCATATTAAATGCCTGTCAGGCTCATGTTTTTCTTCAGATGTTGCTTTTTGGGCACTGGATGAAACTGGACCTCTTCTTCCTCAGTCCAAATGCATAGTCCAAGAGCACCTCTGTGCAGAGGCTGTGGTACCTACCATTTCAAACAGGTTTCTCAGGCAATGATATGGCATTTAAAGCCAGGATTTTCAAATTCGTAGGATTTTTAAAACTTTCTACTTACTGAATGCTTCCCATCTTGCATGAAATATTTTTTGTTTCCAGTCAGTCTATTCTCCTCTTCCTATGAAGAATGTCAATAGAAAAAAAATAAAAGGTCTGGAAAACATGTTCCTGTTTATTCTGTTAGATTTACTGTTTTGCCCCCTTGGCAGTCTCATCATCAAATTTCAGTCATCTTTTGGTTCTACTTGGTGATTTTTTTTTGGACATATTTTTAAACCAGTGTATGTGTTATGCTGCAGACTGTCATGTCACAGACATGTTTTCAGCTGAAAATTGTGCTTCATTTCTACCAACAGTTATCTCAGTAAACTTACTAGAAAGCAGCTCGGTTTTTAATATGCCACATTCTAGAACAAGCTCTGCAAGCATGAGTTAAAGGTAAAATTTTGATGCTTGGTGGATATGGTTTTGCAGACTATTGTGTCCAGTATAGAGGTAGAAAAGGAAACCAACTTCAGGACAGCTGTTACTTAGAAGTCTGTAGTTTACAGACTTACAGGGTTTTTAGTAGTTTGCCTAAAGATGGTAGCTTTAAATAATATGTAATTTGTATGGTGATTTATCATAATCAATTTTAGTAATTCTTCTTTGCTTGCATTTTATAAAATACAATTTCTTTTAAATGTTTGGTAGACAAATGATGTTAATTTGTCTGGTTTTCATCCGAACATTTCAAGAGTATTATAATAGCGATAGCATTTCTACATGAAAGCAAATGACCATCTCATTTTAAAAAAAGCCTATAAAACTAAGTGGAGACAAATGAGTTGTGAATGTTCTTATGTTTCCCTACTATCCTAGTCCACGACCCTTCCATTATGTCTGTCATTTATCATGAAAAGCTCTTTGGGAGGAAGTGCTGTGAGGAAACTCTCCATCAGCACATCTGTTAGTTTTCGAAAGTGGTAGGAAACATCATCAGCTGCCTGAGGAATGCAAAGGAAAAGGCAGGAGCCTTCCTTTTGGCAGCCAGAGAGGGTCAGGAAGGTGTTTTTCCTTTTTAGGTGCAACTAGCCATGGATTGGTATGTGGTAGTTTTTCCTTCCTTCAGCCCACATATCAGCATTCTCTGAGATCCTCTTTACTCACAGGAGAGTCCTCACAATCTACGCAGTCTTTCACTTGCTGTAACACAGGAGGAAAATAATTGGGGAGGATTATGAAACAGAGGCTTCTCTGAATGCATTTTTTTTTTTTGTTCTCTGACACCGCAACTCCCAGGCTTTGTCCCACCAAAAAAAGGCAAGGTGTGATTTGCCATGCAAATTGTCAGCTCTACAAGAATTAGGGTTTTATATTTTTGGTTTTAAATTATAATATATGAACATTTTAAAGTATCTAGGATGCATATGACACAAAGTGGCATTTCTGTCCCTGACTGACTTTCTATTGAATGTTTTTACAGACATTCATTGTGCCATTTTGTCCCACAAGGTGTAGGAGAATCAGGATATTCTTTAAGTGCAAAGTATACATATTTCCCTTTCCTGGCGTTGTTTTGTGTAAATCTGCCTGAGAGGCACAGGAATAAAAAAAAACCCACAGTTTTTAGGTCAATTGTAGCTTGTGATTTCATACTTTAAACTCTGAGAACTTTTCTGCTTTGTGATTACATTACCGAAACTGATTAATTCAAGATTTTATTTCCACCTTTTATTTATAGTCTATACTAATGCTAACCATGTTAACAGCATACTTCCTTTAATATAAGCCAATGTAATTTAAAGATGCAGGATTTCTCCTATTTTATTCTGCCCAGGTGCAAGAGGAACATGTATGTATATATAATGAACTTGCTATTTATGGAAAAGTACTTCTGTGACTGCAGGTGTAAATAGTGTAAATACCTATTCTGTAATTTCTTCATCCAATTTATTGTTTCAAAGTCCTTTTCCATAGATTTTGTATTGGTCAGGTAATTTTGTTCTTCGTGGGCAAGTTGTAGTCCAACACTTTCTCCCTGAGATAGTGAGACCCTTTAAAAAAACCTCTTATAGATGACAAACTGCATTGAAGAGTTTGTTACCACATGGGTAGTGTCTTGATATGAGCAGCTTGCTAACAGACTAAACTTTACTATGTAGCTATGTGCTATGTGCTACACAGAGGAATTTTTCAACTTTTTATTAAAAGCTAAACCATAATATACTTTGTTCAAAAACAAGCAAGTGGTAATTGTCTAGCGCAAACCCATAGCATTGATGAGCTGTGCTACTATAAAATGACAGCTTATGCTTTGCACGTTATTTTTTGTTATTTCTTCTGATGCTTGGGATAAAGTGTTGTAATTTTTCCCATCTTTGTTGTGTTTCTTCTGGTTCTTAAATTCTAAATGTTCTTCCACTCTGCCTAATGCTTTTCATAGTTATGCAGCAGAGTCCCAGAATCTTTAAATATTTGATTCAGAATCTGTTATTATAATAAGAATTAAACAATGAATGAATTTATCAGTTTTCTCTGTATGAATTATCAGATTTCTCTTTTTTGCTAGGTATTCTGAGGATTTATCAAGTTTTTATTTTCAGATTTTTTTTAACTTGGTCAAAATTTGTGTGTTAAGTTTATGATTAAAATTAAAATACAGGTTATTTGAAAAAACAATATTTCGCTATTACAGAGTTGAAGGATGCATTGATTAATTTTGGTTATTGGGAAAGAGCCTATATAGTTTTAAGTACAGTAATTTCACGACTATAAGGCACACGCTTTTGACTAAAATTTTAATTGAAATCTGTAAGTGCGCCTTATAATTCGGTGTGCCTTATATATGGACAAAGTTTGGAAATTTGCCAACCTGGAAGTGCGAGCTGTGCGGCAAGAGCCGCACCAGCCAGCCCTGGGGGTGGGTAGGAGTCCTGGGACCCGTGGCACGGGGAGGGCGCCTGGGGCTGCGTTTAAAAGCTACGCCAATCTGTGAAAAATGTTTGCAAATTGAGCACCTGCCAGTAAACCTCTCAATCGCACGATTCCATTACTAATTCATAACTTTGTTGTGTGCAGATCCTCGCTGTAACAAAAAAAGTGTGCCTTATAGTCTGGTGCGCCTTATTATGGACAAAAGTTCAGAAATTTGCTGACGCCCAGAAGTTCGCCTTATAATCTGGTGCACCTTATAGTCGTGAAATCACTGTATTTATCTTGTCACTTAATAACCTTCTCTTTTGGCTAGTATGTGAGAGATGGAGAAATAGTAAACTCCATCGAGCAGTTTGCAGAGATGATTAGACATTTTCTTTGACGATACCTTTTCAGTGGTAGTATCTTCTGGTTTCTAACAGACTTCCATAAATGATCAGATTAATTCACTGGCATTGGTTTAGCTATTGTAATTAGATTTGTTTGGTTTTGGTGCACTCAGTTCATAATTTGTAAGTATCGTGTGCATTTTTTCCTGTGCCATCTCTGAAAGAGTTGATATTATGATGGTCTTCTCTAAGAAGGTTGCTAAAATGGGTATTCTCATACTACATTGACTTACAGAATCAAATGCAACTGAATTTTAAAAGACTGACTGGAAGTAAAAACTTGTTTAAGAAATTTTGTATCATTCTATCTGTTCTCAGCTATTCACTTTCTTGCTTTGCTTATTTACATTTGAAGTTTGCTTCTGTGTCCATGCTTATGCTCCCCTGCTGCTTCTTCTTAGTTATGTTATTATATTTCAGCGTGTGAAGCAACTTGCTTTTTAATGTTTTTTAAGGTAGAGAATACATAAATCTGTCTATTCCGTTTGTTTACATTATTGCTGGAGAAGATGGAAATACTATATAACAATTTTTCAGCAGTGTTTACAAAAGCTGGAGATTTTTCTTGTAGAGACTTGAAGGTGATCTTTATGTCAATATTCTTTGTGTTCAGAAAGTACAGTAATTGCACGATTACAAGCCACACCGATTATAACCCGCATGTCTGGGTGTTGGCAACATTTAGGTCTTTGTCCATATATGAGCTGCACTGGAATATAAACTGCATTTTTGTTTGCAGGGAGGACCCACGTGCAACAAAGTAACAAATTAGTAATGGGATCATGGGTTCACTCACCCTGGCCTGGCGCTGCCCCACAGTGCCGGTGGGAGGGAGGCACGAAGCCCGCTTCCACCCGCTGTGAGAGGAGGAGGGAGGCATGGAGCCTGCCTTCACCCACGGCGGGAGGGAGAGGGAGGCACGGAGCCTGCTTGCACCCAGAGTGGGAGGGAGAGAGAGGCACGGAGCCCGCTTGCACCCAGAGCGGGAGGGAGAGAGAGGCACAGAGCCTGCTTGCACCCACAGCGGCGGTAGGAGAGAGGCATGGAGCCCGCTCGCACTTGCGGCGGGAGGGGGAAGGAGGCACGGAACCCACCTTCACCTGGGCAGCAGTGGGAGGGGGAGGCACGGAGCCCTCACCGCGGGGCCAGCAGCACAGAGCCCCTGCCTCCCCCCTGGGCTGTGGGGGCTGGCAGCACAGAGCCCCTGCCTCCTCCCCCTGCTGTGGGGCCGGCAGCAGTGCAGCCCCCGCCTCCCCCCTGGGCTGCAGGGCCGGCAGGAGGGAACCCCCCCACCTCCACCCCCCGCGCTGCCGGCACAGAGGCCACTTCCGCCCACTGTGCAACAGAGTTACCAATTTGTAACAATCGTGCAATCCCGGGTTTTACTGGCAGATGCTCAGTTTGGCACCTCGGCTTGCACTTCCATGTTTGGAAATTTCAGAACTTTTTTAATATATTAGCCACTCCTGAGTGTAAGCCGCATTTCCAGGGTGAGAGCAAAATTTTAGTCAAAATGGTGTGGCTTATAATCGTAAAATTACTGTAATTGCAAGTGCAAATAATTTGCTTTCTCAATGTGAAAATAAAGGGAAGATCAAAGTTTGAGGGAAGCCCTCTTTCTTCCCAAGAAGTTAATGTTTAAATTCAAGGCATGTTGTTTACAGTGTCTTCTTAACTCTTGGCAATAATGCTTATATTTTTGTTGCTTTAATTTGCATACACAAAGCAACTTTTATTTCAGTCCACTAATATGGCACAAGGGTAGGATATATTGGAAAAATACACTTTAAATATTTGGTTTCAAGTAAGACAATTTTTATTTATTGTAGGAAATACAATAAATGTGTATGGCAAAGACAATAGCAAGGGTAATCTTATTACACATTTTTTTCAGTGATTAAATTGTTTCAGGCAATCCTAATTGCAAAAGATACTTTTCAATGTTGAGTTTTGAAAAAAAGAGCATTTTTAAAAAAGGGTTTTTTCTGTAATTTTATTAATTTTTCCCTTTACAAATTTATTTTTCTCAATATTTTGTCAATATTTATTTGTGCTAACAAGATTTTTTAATAACCCCTTCTTAATTCTGCATTTCTCTCAATATTAAAATCCTGTTCATTAATATCAGCTTGAAATTAAACATCAGGATCATAATAGGTGTGAAAATATGACAACACAATGTAAACTGGTGCTGATGATTTTTAGGTTCTAAGAAATTTCTAAGATTTTTATTATTATTATTTTTCAAGCCCATGTCAAAAATTACTCTTGTCTGTGATTGACAAAACTTACATGCTTGGTATTTTCTCCAAGGTCTGAACTACCTAATTAATTATTCTTGTTTTTAGAATATGTTTTTGTATCATTATTGTGCTTTATTAGCTGTCATGCTGCAGCAAATTATATAGTTCTCATGGAAGCATGATGATAATTAATAAGTTACAGTCCTTAAATAAGAATGGTAATGTTTGTATTTGATAAGGATAATTCAGTGCTCTTTTTTTTACATTTCCAGGAAGAATATTTCTTCTAATATATCTTTTAAAAATTGGTTTGACATTGTAATGGAAATTTCCAGTTTCCAACAAATACCTAAAGGAAGATGGATTTATTTGTCCAGTGGGTTTAAGTCTGTGTGCAGAAGGCAATTAGTCCAATGCACTCTGTTAACTTCCTTGACCACAAAATCACAGTGAAATATGGCTGTGGTTAGTCAGAGGATCATGGCTTGGTGAGGGCCTTGCAGGTCTGGTTGGTCTACAGAGGTAAAATGTTGCAAAGGGAAAAATAAGTATTATGCTTATGAGCTTGTATCATGAGTGGTGATATAGCTGTAGGGAATAAATTAATCTGACAAAAAGTTATTTTACCTTTACCTGAATGCAGACTTACTTCATCTGCCTGTGGTAAATGGATGGGGAGGACAATAACATGGTAAAACAAAAAACAGAAAAAAAAACAAAAAAAAAAGGAGAAGACTTGGATTGTAATTATTTTTGAATGGAAATAGTCGTGGTTAAGGAATATATGGAAAAAGCGGACAAAAATATCTACTTTTTTTCCCCTTACCAGAAAATACAAAATAATCAGTAGAGGTCTATTCTGTCAGTTACAAGTGCAGGCATGTTATTTACTATTCAACAAGAAAAGGGAATTAAAATATTTTATATTTTTAGTTGTAGTAATTGCAAAAAAAAATTTGCAAAGCAAAATGCACACTGTAAAAATTTGATGTCATGTTAATATTCAGTTTTAAAATTTGTTGGGTTATGTGACTGGATAGTAGGTAGTACATAGGAACTAATTTTGATTTGTACACAAAGCACACTAAGATGCTGAATTATCAGTAACTAATTAGTGATATTGCCTGGTACTAGGGAGATCTGTAGAAATTATGTCTTGTTTGGATGAAATGTCATTATACCAGTTCTATCTTATCTAGTTTAGATGACTCTCCTGTACAAATGTGTCATGGTATACAAATATTTGTACATTAATAGGCATTTTTTTTAAAGTATATTTATCCTTGCTAAAGATAGATATGGACCAGGACAGAAATTCATTTGAAGAAGAAAAAGTAGGAAAAAAATGGGTTATCTTCATTTCAAATATTCCTAGCATTAAAGTTAGGGCATTAGAATTTTCCAAGATATTTAGAAAAGTTGAAGTTTCAGCATTCTTAAACCATAAACAGAGAGAAAATAAATGTACAGTAATTTCACGACCATAAGGCGCACCGGACTATAAGGCACACCCCCTGGGAGTCGGCAAAATTGGCAACATTGTAGATCAGATAAGGCGCACTGGTCTAAAGGGCGCACTTTTTTTTTGCAGCGAGGAGCCGCGCGGCGCAAAACAAAGTAACGAATTAGTAACAGAATTGCGCCATCGCGGGTTTATTTGCATGTGCTCAATTTGAAACATTTTTCACAGATGGGCATAGCCTTTAAATGCAGTCCCAGGCGCCCTCCCCTTGCCGTGAGCCTCGGCACTCCCACCTGCCCGCGGCACTGTCTGACGAGGCGGGGCTGGGGGCTGCTGTGGCTTGCGTCAGTCCGGGGTGGCTCGGGGCTGCCTGTGGTCTGGGTTGGCTCGGGGTGCCTGTGACTCGCAGCTTCCGTGGCCGCCCGCTCCTGCCTTCCCCGTGCGGCTCGCGCCGGGCCAGCGGCGGCGCTTCCCTCTCTCCCCGTGCGGCAGTTGGGGCCAGCGCCGCTCCGCTCTCTCCCTGCGCAGCTCGTATGGGACCGGCGCCGCCTCCCTCTCCCCCCCGCGTGGCTCGTACAGGACTGGCGCCGTCTCCCTCTCCCCCTGCACGGCAGCCAGGGCCAGCGGTGCCACCCTCTCTCCCTGTGCAGCTCGTACGGGCCTCCCTGCTAGCACTCCTCCCTCCCGTCTCCTCCCTGCTAGCACTCCTCCCGCCTGTCTCCTCCCTGCTAGAGCTGCTCCCAGTGCCCCCGCCTCCCTGGTAGAGCTGCTCCAGCCC